>JASVEL010008961.1:0-143867 GCA_032618575.1 Nicotiana noctiflora | reverse complement strand
AATGCACAACGGATCATCGACCTAGTCTAAATAATCAATCCAACTCCATCTTAATTGAACCAGAGTTTGAGTTAAATAGTGAATCTGAATTCGAAGAGGATGAGGACTTTGAGGAAATAAGCAGGGAGTTGTGCCAATTCGAAGAGAAGCCAAAGCCCAATCTAAATGAAACTGAAGCTGTAGATTTGGGGGGTACGGATGATGTTAGGGAAACCAAAATCAGCATCCACATTTAGCCAAATATCAGGGAAGAACTAATCAAAACCCTCATTGAATTCAAAGACGTTTTCGCGTGGTCATATGATGATATGCCAGGATTGAGCACCGATTTAGTGGTTCACAAATTGCCCACTGACCCGGACTACCCTCTTGTCAATCAAAAACTGAGGAAGTTTAAAACAGATATGAGTGTCAAGATTAAGGAAGAAGTTACTAAGCAGCTACAGGCTAAGGTTATTCGCGTCACTCGATATCCCGATTGGTTGGCCAATGTGGTACCAGTGCCGAAGAAGGATGGAAAGATCAGGGTGTGTGTTGACTAACGCAATCTCAACAAAGCAAGCCCTAAGGATAATTTTCCATTTCCCAACATCCATATCCTGATTGACAATTGCGCGGGGCGCGAGATCGGATCCTTCGTGGATTGCTATGCAGGATATCATCAGATCTTGATGGATGAAGAAGATGCAGAAAAGACAACTTTCATTACGCCATGGGGAACTTATTGCTACAGAGTAATGCCATTCGGTTTGAAGAACGCTGGGGCAACGTACATGAGAGCAATGACCACTGTATTGCATGACATGATACACAAAGAGATTGAAGTGTACGTGGACAATGTAATCATAAAGTCTAGACGGCAAGAGGATCATGTAACGGACCTAAGGAAGTTCTTCCAAAGACTTCGAAGGTATGATATCAAACTCAACCCATCCAAGTGTGCTTTTGGGATTCCATCAGGAAAGTTGTTGGGATTCATCGTCAGCCGGCGAGGGACTACGAATTTGATTAGGAGTAGTCATATCTATGGGTATTACCTATGCTATTTTAACAAGGTCAACTTGTGAACTACCAGATCACCGTCATATAAGACACCAAGACGACGACTGGACTAATTCCCAATATATATATATAACAGGCATTCACGACTATGCATGGATCGGGCTGCACGCCGCACGTATTCCTATGATGGCCAATATTAGGAAGGTCCTATGACGTCAATTACCCATGTAGTCACGGATACTATAATACAATTGCGTATGACCTTATCGGTGTTTAAATGGATGCTACAATACGGAATACCATTTAACTATATGAGCTATTCAGTATAAGTATTTCCTTACAATACGTTCATATGTCGTTTACACTTGACATATCATTCCAAAATAATCTTTAATATAAACGGTTCATAATTGCGCCACCTTCGTCAATATGATATAGCCACATATTATATAACTCATTTGCTATTGGAAGGGTCAATATGAAGAATATACTAGGGCGATACGGTCAAATGGTATTACTACAACCGTATTAGTCAAATGGATTTATGTGGTTGTCGTAGGCCGATGCGTCCTAGTATATGAAAATTGTAGTCTTTTATATCTAATGGTATAGCCGATTGACCTGGACTAATATAGTCAATTCCTAATACCAATATAACAGCATAGGACACGTTGTCACGCACGATGATATACTTACTAGATAGCGTATGATTTAGTACCACATGCGATTGGACATATCCTCGTCAGTCACTCTCATATTGTAGGTCTCCGTACATAGTTCATACTCTCCATTGTTACTACTAACAGCTTCCCGAGTAAGAATGACAATGAATGCAATAACATTAGCGTATTGTCAATGATGGAAAAAAATGATATTGGGTTATACACACTGACAACCAGATTATGCATGTGAATGACCTTCATTACCGTCATAGAGTGACGGTAACCACTACCGTATACATTTTTAAATAACTATGGGCCCTATCCATTTAGTTCAAATAATTATATATCGTACTATTGTGTACCCCCGCCTCTACTACGTTCTAATCAATATAAAGGGCACATCGGATATGTCCTTATAAACCTACTGTTAAGGTTGATAGATGACACGGAAGGTCCACCATATTCCCATATGGTATTATATATAGGAACTTAATATTTATAGACGGTCAATTACTAAATAACAATCCTTTGATAGGGCTATGGATACCATTTATATATCCATTTATACTATCAAAGTCATGGATATTTTTTCATAATAATCCTATGTAGTTTAGGAAATTATCAGCGGGATTGAGGTACCACTGGGACGATTAAACCATACTATGACCAGTGGCCAATGTTAACATATCTCCCAATCTGTTATGACTACATGGGGGTAAGCTAACTAATTTATATATCGTGGTTGTTATTTATACTATCAAAATCTTAGGCCGAATGGGCGAGATACGTAGGTAACCCACATAGAGCGAGATACGTAGGCAATCCACATTGGTACTTAGTATATATCGGACTTTGAAGTAGTAGGAAAATCACATTCATAGTATGAAAATTCGACTCCTAGTAACTGACTCAACCACGATATGGAACCTATTGAATGTTATCCTGACAACCACATAAGTCCATTGCGCCTCATACTTATCTGATGCTTACTAAGTCCATTCATAGTCAAATATACTAATACGATTGTGGATCCACATTGGACTTATGATCGTATGACATTACTCCTAATCATATGGGGTCCTTGGTAATATTACTAGGGACTTATGACTATACGATTACATATGGTTCCCCATTTGACTATCGCTCTTAATTACGTATGATTTAGGCTATTAGACCAGGTATACTTCTTATAATTCCACGATATATGTCATAACTGTAATTGTTACCGCTAGTCATTACATGATTTTCATCTGCGACTTTGGACGTATAATAATTTGATGTTATTATGGCACCACGTAATCAGATTTGAAATATGGTTGTCATAGGCCGATGCGTCCTAGTATATCCCACGAGTATTTCATAAATACGATATGTATACGAGGTTGTTTATTCACTTGGTTTCTATCCTACGACTACAATCGCATTAGTCAAATGGACCGGTATATGACTACAATTGAAAGTATAACACGTCCTAGTATTTGACTATCATATGGTATTACCACACGTAATACACCCAATATATTAATCAAGACCTTCCGTTTATAGGAAGTATACCTGGTCTAATACATAGTGTGGTTGTCCTTTAAAACCAAACCGTATAAACGAAACTATATATGGGAGACAGAACAATCCCTCAGGAGTATTGGGACTATAACATTGGGTAATACTGCGATGACTGTAGTCATTCATAGTTTTTGGGGAATCAACGAAAATGTAACGGAACCTAATATCTATGACTGATGCGTCCAATATATGGTAATCGGGGAACTACATAATCCTATGACAACAATGGATCCACTCTATTGGCCACATATGATTAGAGTACACATATTCCTAGGTCATCCTATAGTGACATGTATATGATCTCCAAAGAATACGAGTATAATTGTGTATTTCAATAGACTTAGTATTATTCTTAAATGGAAGGTCCTATAACAATCGGCGTATGGCCATTCATAAGTCCATTACTAATACATGCGGGGACCGATTTCTTAGATATAACAAGCCATATTGTAGTCATAATCATATGGCCTCGATATGGACCGTAATATTGCAATGAAACTTACTACATAAGTCATACCGTAAACGTTCATGCCAATATGTTAACAACCTCCTAATGTAATAGCCTGTTACGGACTAATCATGTGGTACATATGATCGCCATAATCATATGTACTGGAGGTTTAATTGTGATATTTCATATTCATAGAGTATGGCTTATGTCTATGACTACAATTAGTATAGGTATGAACGATGGACTAATATGATTGTTGTAGTCAAATGGACTTAAGTGGGTCATTAATACAATTAGACCACATGTCACATAATGAATGATTAATATGATTGTACAATCCAACGGAGTAATAGTCCACTATAGGTTATTAGTATATGAACGATCACAATTATATGACCGTTGATACGAAAATCAATATAGTTGCATATGAATAATCCTTATACCCATTGATACTCGGCCTAGGATAAGGTAAAAGTATGATGGACTTATGTGGTTGTCACAATCTAGTGTAATGATTACATATCGATGAGGGTAAGACTATGATTATTGTGTATATGTGTCGTACGTATAGTAATAATTAACCATCGTGAATGCATATGGCCAATGGACTTATGTGGTTACTCAAATTCTAGAAAATATATTACCAACAACTACTGATGTCAAATCGACTAGGACCTAATCGTCGTTGTCCTATATGATTAGAGGCATTTTGTCAAGGTCAATTATATTAGATTAAAATGTATGGAGATTATCACATCCAATACGTTAAGGATTAGGGACACATCTAGTCTCGTAGTTGTAGTTAGTAATGTCTCAACGTGATCATCCAACTCCCACGTTCAATGAACTCGTACATTTTTCCTGACGCATAGGGTGGCCAATCGTAATGGAATATCATATTCATAGACGGTCATATTACTAAATACTATCTTCCCACATAACTATCGGAAAATGTACGAGTTCATTGAATGTGGGAGTTGGACGATAAGTCCATTATGCCATTATGCCATATGGTTGGACTTTTCTAATTCGTATGGGAGTCCTAGATAGAGAATTACCTTCTTAAATCTTCCTATACGTACGATTTCTATAGGCCGATGTGTATGGCCCTAGTATATGAATGAAATCATATTCATAGACGGTCAATTACTAAATAACAACCACGATATATAAACGAAAGTTCCTATGACTACAATCGTATTAGTCTATGAACTGATAGGAAAGAAATATTGTTACCTTGAATCATACGTCTATTGTAGTGGAATAACAACCACCTACGATCTAATGCAAGTTATCGTGAACGTTTGCAACCGGGATTACGTCCCGCATCTCCCTCCTTCCGTATTTTGATGAAAGGTATATGGTGCTTCGTTGATATGAAGAAATACTAGGATGTTTTGAACTGCACTTCCCTGATGTGTTTAGTTTAGACCAATGCGTCCTAGTATATTTCCGTATATTTGAAATCATATTATCTAGTATATAGAAATGTAGACTATCGTGAGGTCATACGTTTTGATAGTCAAGGTAATAGTATATGCCTAGTCTAATATCTGGACTAAATAAATGGACTTAAGGACTATTGTCGTAGGCATCATATTAATAAGAAATATTGGGTTACCCTACATCAATGGACCAGGACAATAGGAAACCTAGCTCCAAGATATCGGCCTACGACCCTGTGTAGTCGTAGGACCTTCATAGTTAGTAATAAGTCCATGCTCATCTACTTACCGAAGAACTGGCTTGTTATGGTACTGATAACGAGTAATTAGTATGATTGTAGTGATATTCATAGACGGTCAGTTACTTAGTAATCGGCCGTGAATGGCCGATGAGTAGTGCGGACCTTAGGGTTTAGGGTTCCTAAGTTTTTGGTCATAGATGGTTTTACTGACAGTGTAATGTCTACAATCGTATTAGTCAAATGGACATCGTATTAGTGGGAGGTTTGTTTAGTCCTCCACGATATGTCTATGAATAACGCATAAGTCCATTAGTAGAGGCGTACTTTTGTAATATATGGATATTACTCGCCATTACCTATATATACGTGGTCAAGTTCATTTCATAGGTAAAGTCCAAGTATCCATATGCTAACTCCTATAAATATTAGTAGGCCATTTATACAGTTACGAATTTCCCGATCAACAATGTGAGCACGTGATTTTTGCCTAACATGAATTACTCCCACAAAATCAAAACAAAAACTGTCTATTTTTACGTTGTGTATTTTTGTGAATTTTTCGTGTTATTTTTGGTAATTGTTTGCATTTGTATATGCATGATTATATGTGTTTAAATTAATAAAAAAAAATACAGAAAATAGGTCATGTTTACATTTTTTATCTAACTTTGCAATTAGGAGTAGTTTAAGTTTATTTTACAAAATAAAAAAAAATCACAAAATATGTATTTTTTGTGTGATTTATATTTAATTGAGGTTTAAATTGAGTGTGTTAATTGTTAATATAACTTAATTAGTATTTCTTATAATTTAATTGATGTTGTAGTGTAATTAGAAATTTTTGTTTTAATTAGAAAATTAAATTAAAAAGATTAGGAAAACAAAAGAAAAGAAAAATCAAAGAAGAAAATCGAATTGGGCCATTTCTTAATTAAATCCCAGGCCCAAAATAACCCCAGTCCAACCCAATTCACCCGGATCCGCCCCAGCCCTGTCATACCCCAAACGACCCCGTTTAGGCCAAAGGTTCGATCTGAGCCGTTGGATTCTCATGATCCAACGGCTGAGATTAAATAATCACTTAATTCACCAAATACCCCCCCCCCAGGCCCTCAATCACCGTTCAAACCCCTTTTGCTCAATCTTCTTCGTCTCTATCAGAGACAAAAAATGAACCCTAGCGCCGCCTGACCATTTCGCCTGAAACACCACCGGCGCCGACGCCTATGACCACCAAAATAACACCACACGACCACCTTAACCCTCTCTCTTCGAATCCATGCACGGTTTGGTTCGAATCAACCTAGAACCTCTCGAATCTTCGATTGAAGATTCGAACCAAACTAAAACTGACGCCAAACCACCCCAAATTTATACCACACCTTCGCCGGACCTTCCCCCTGTCAATGCCAAACTTGGTTTGGCTCAAATATAACAGGAAACCGTCGAACCCCAAAACACATGTCCAAGAACCCTAAAAACCGAAAAGAGATTTAATTTGCCGGATTTCATTGAATTGAGGTTTAATAGACCTTAATTGATATGTTTTCACTTGGAAAACATTTCAATTAAGGTCCTTTCGACCTCGAATGAACAAGCCTCAAGCCGCCGAGCCCATTTTTGGTTTCAAGGTACTTCTTTTCTTTTTTTTTTCTTTTTCTGTTTTTATTTACTTATAGTTGTCAATTTAGTTTAATTGTTTTGGTTAGTTTCATTTGTTGTTGATTTTTTCTTTGGATATTTCACCAATTCTCTGTTTTCCTCATCTATTTGGGACCGTTTATTTGGTCGATTGATTTGCTTCTGTTCGATTGTATGATGATACTTGTGATTGAGTGTGCGTATGCGATTCGATTATCAATGTCGAACAATGTTCCTACATTGTGTTGTTTTCTGCCGAGATACTGTTGAATCCGAGATACTGTTGAATCGAAAGCTTATTTAGTGATTGTGTGTTATCGATTCTAGGTGTTATAATCAACTAATCGAATGACGTCGATTTACTTTCGTAGGTCTGTTTGTTAGAGAAGTAAGGACAGTGATCCTCTTGACACAATTAATTCCCTATTGAATCCTTAAATCGTTTGTGTTTGAATTGTAAACAGATTGGTTTGTAGCTGTTGGATTATACTTGTTAACTATCTGTAATTCCACTGCTGGTTCATTAGTTGCTTGTTGTAGCTGTAACTGTTAAAGAAACTAATAGAATATAGTTGTTTTAGTTAAAGATAGAAATCTGAGGATGCTAGGCACATGTTCTAGTAGTGGAACCTGCTGGACAGCAGGTGTGCCACACAGTTTGCTGTACTAAAGGACTTGAAAACAGAAAAAGTCCCATACTTGGACAAAAGAAAGTGGAAAACACAAAGGAAGTAACATGGCCATCTTAAAGTCTAAAGGCTGATTTTGAGCATGTATATATAGGACAGATACACTGACTGAAAGGGGGGAATACACATTGAGAATATTGGCAAAACACACTAACACTCACAAAGAAAACACTCTCTGGAAACACATTTTTTAGATCATTTGGCAGAACATTAGACATACTCACTGGACAACAGACATACAAATAGAACAGAGAGATAGAGAGAAAAAATTCCTAAGGGAGCTTATTACTGTTTCATTGAGTTTTGGCCAGATTTTGTGTTGGTGCTTGCATCTATCTTTGTTGGTTGTTCTGTTGCTGTTGCTGTTGTGTCTTGCTGCCTGCTGGTTGTTGTTGAACTGCCTGCTGGATGTTGTTCTGTTGCTGGCTCTAGTTATCAATTGCATTTAAGTCGATCGTTGAAGGTAAATTTCTGGGAAATCTGTTACTTGCTGTTGCTTGCTGTTGTTGTTGGTTATCAAGCTACTTGCTGATCCTTTTGACCCTGCAATTTGCTGTTGAAAATTCCAGGTACCCAACTTGACACTATGTTGATGTAGCTTTACCTGTGGATTGCATGAAAATAAAAATGGAGCCAAAATTCTGTTGATGAGTTTTACTTAAAGTAGTTTAGTTATGTCTTAAATAGCTCTCTCATGATGTGATTAAATTGTTCCTCATACTCAAGCTATGACTTTTTTTTTTTAGTTGTAGTGAATTGTTGGGCTTTTAAACAGGAAATTATTCTTTGGTACTAGTTAGTTTAATCCTGTTTTCATAAATGTTTTACTAGTGAAAGCTGAAAGATAGCTTAAAAAGGAGCTGAAAATCAGTTCATGTAGTGGCAGTAGTTTATTTCCAAAGTTCACGAATGATTTCAGTGTGGAGTAATGTTAATTAGAATTAGTAATTGACCTGCCATGTTTTCAGTCCTATTTTCCTCTATAATGATATTTCGGAACTCTCAATAGGTAAACAAATAAGTTAGTCTAAGTGGATAACTGAATTTGAATGGTACATTCTTCTTTAGTGTGAGTAAAGTGGACGATGTTTCTCTTTAATACAAACCAATAAGTGCATGTTTGAGTAATTTGGAGCATCTTAATGTACACAGTGAGTTAGAGTTGGTTTGGACTTAACAATTAAAGATTTAACAGTTTGGGCTTCTTTGCTTTTCTTAGATGCCCATACTTACGTCCGTAACAATTTGTCGAGGGTGGTTCGCCCACAGAGTGCTCGAATTGATTGAAAGCTTTAAATTAAAAAATAAGAGTTTTTTTAAAAACAATTCTTATTTATTAGGAATATTCTTCAATTAGAGATAAAAACAAGTAGAGGATGAATATTTTAACTACATGCCTATTAATTTGTTCAAATCATGACAACCATTTTGACATTATTTGAATTTCGGTTGAGTTATGTTAAATTAAGGGCCCTATTAGATAACCACGCGGGTTTTATTGTTAAAATTGTTTAAACCATATTTTTTTTCGAATCAATCATGTTAATTGTTTCACTCCTGAATGCAAAATTAATTATATAGATTTTGTTGGCTATTAAATAATTTAAACCGGATAATGTGTTAAATATATGAATCGAGGCCCAATGGGTATTTACTTTAGTCCAACGACAAATCAATTAGAATTTATTTTTTTTTCTCTTTGTTTTAGTGGCAAAACCAAAAAAAAAAACAATTCAACAAATATAGAATACTTTAGGGTGGACTTTAAATAATAAATGGGGCGAGCCTCGCCAAATAATACACAATCGCGGGGCCCTCAAATAATTGTTGTAAAACATGTAGATTCGGGGAGACCGTTTAGCGAATTTTACGGTCTTTCCCAAAGAACAACCCGATAGATTCTTTAGGCACGACTTTAATAAAATACTTTCTTAATTACGAGTGCGCATTTATGTGACTCAAATCTATCTCCCGACGAAACTGAAATACGTTAAAGTCACAGGCGTACCGGTTGCGGTGTGACTCGAAATGTATTTTCGTGACGTCGCAATTCTTCTAAAAAATTGAAAAGCAGAACATTAATAGCACATAATTAAAATATATAAAGAAATCAGATAAAAATAAAAATCGCAGTTGAGCGACCGTGCTAGAACCACGGAATCCGGGAGTGCCTAACACCTTCTCCCGGGTTAACAGAATTCCTTATCCAGGTTTCTAGTTTCGCAGACTGTATTACAGAGTCATAAATTTCCTCGGTTCGGGATTAAACCGGTGACTTGGGACACCATTATTTTTCCAAGCGGCGACTCTAAAAAAATAAATAAATTGATCCCGTTCCGACAGTCCTTTAAGTGGAAAAACTCCTTCACCGATCATTATTATACCCCTTCTCGGGGTGTAATATTAAACAGTGGTACATTACCTTATGTGCGGAAAAAGGGGGTGTGACAGCTCTGGCGACTCTGCTGGGGAAAACCGACCCAGAACTTCGGTTCAGGGTTTAAGAATTCGAGCTCAGTTAAATTGTTGTTTTTGTCTATATCTGATTTTATTATATGTTTAATTAAAGTGCTACATGTCTACCGCTTTGATACTAGTTGCACTGTATATACAAACTGTTATATGTTTACCGCTTTGATTGTCACGACCCCAAATCCGGTCGTGATGGCGCCCAGCACATTGCTAAGCCAGCCTGACCAATCAACATCAACAACGGAGCTAGAAGCTCTCTTTAACCCATTTAAGCATTTCAAAATATGAAACAATAGTAATACTTATACCAACAATGGGGAGACCAAGTCCCAAAATATACTAACTCCCATAGACCGAAGGGTCAAGAGTCATGAGCCTCTACTGAACGTGAGTGTATAAAGGTTTACAAGATACCAAGTGCGGAAAGAAAAGTCAATACAAAATCAAGACAGTAAGAAGGAATATCGGGTCCCGCGGACTCTGCAGCTACCTCGAATATCCACAAACGTCGCCTCGCACAGCTACTGGATCACTGCTGGGAGGTACCTGGATCTGCACATAAGGTGCAGGGAGTAAAATGAGTACTGCCAGACTCAGTGGTAATAAACAAGGGTAAGACAGCGCGGATAAGAAATCCGCAATAAAGCACTATGTAAAGCTATAATCAGCTACCCTGTCATAGAATCAATATTCACTGTACCTGTTCCAACAAATACCAATAATAGCATAACAGCTAGCAGATGTAGCTAAATGCAATGCAATGCATGATATGACCGCTACGGCGCCTAGCCCGACTCCAATTTTGGGTACCCGTGCTCACTGTGGGGGTTCAGACTCCGGAGGGGCTCCTACAGCCCAAGCACATCTCATAGAGATATTCCTGCGGCGTGCAGTCCGATCCAACATATATCTCGCTGCAGCGCGCGACCGATCCACTACTAGTCGGCTAATATGCGGATACTGACCTCGCAGGCTCAAAAGTAGTTTTTGAAATCTCTTTTATCATTTTTCGGTTGGAAAACAGTAATATCAAGTTCCAAAGATTGGAATTAGCATAATAACAAAAATAGGCTGCGGACTAGTAGTAAACTAGCATGTCTATATGATAAGACCATGATAACGATCCTCGCGGGATCCAATAACTGGCTCACGGCCCACATGTATACTCAACCGCCCAAGAAGGGGGTTCCTCGGCTCAAGAGTGGCCATTATCACAATATATATATATGCAACCATCCGGGAAGGAGGTTCGACGGCTCTAGAATAGCCAATAATACAGTATCAACAGGTCGGACTAATATATAGTCTCCAGTTCATGATCGACCCCGCACTCTCAAGAGTGTGCGTGTCTCGCCGCTATAGAGCGTCACAAAGTGGTATACCGGGGTTTCGAACCCGCTGGTCATCACCCACATCTATTACTCACCTCAATACAGCGCGACGACTATTCCGCAATGCCCTTGCCACGAGAATCAAGCTCCGCACGCGTAGAATCTGATCCAATACAGTAGAAATACAACAAATTAGGCCAATGGGACTACACCCAATCAATACAACTCAATTTACATCAAAATTCCCAAAGTTGTCAAAACCCGACTTTCGGTACGCTTATCGAAAAATTACGAAAGTCACATATTCGGAACCCTCATCTCAATACGAGTCTAAGCATATCAATTTTACCAAATTCGGACTCCATTTGCCCATTCAAAACCTTGATCTTCTAAAGTTCAAGCCTAGGGCTAAATCCCCATAAATTACCCCAAATTCCTCCATTTTCATGATATAATTGCATAATATTATCAATACTAATCATAGTTTAAGTCCATAGTTGATTACCCGATGATTTCCCTTGAATTTCTCTTCAAAATCGCCCAAATCGCCTCTAAAGCCGAGACCCAAATGTGTGAAATGTTCTGAAATTTTTCTAACTTCCGATACACTTAACTTACAGCGATTTTCGCTTCTGCGGAAGAATTTCCGCTCCTACGAGTCCGTATCCGCGACCAAAGGGTCGCTTCAGCGGTTCCAGGCCTGGCCGGCCATTTCCACTTCTGCAAGAAAAGGACCGCTTAAGCGCGTCCTCTTCTGCGATAAAACGTCCGCTTCTGCGAAAACATCTGCTTCTGCGCACCAGAGTCCGCTTCTGCGGACTCGCCCAGGCGGTCAAGTGTCCGCTTCTGCGGACCTTCCCATTTTCTTCTCGTCCGCTTCTGCGATCACTGGCTCGCACCAGCGATGCCGCTTCGGCGGAAAATGTTCCGCTTCTGCGTAACCAAGCGCTCCTGCGCCCCTCGTCCGCTTCTGCGGACTCGCTCATGCGCCCCTAATTCCGCAGGAGCGGAAACAACAGAAACAGAATCCCAACCCTGCAATTTTCCACAATTTTCTCCCGTTTAACCATCCGAAAACACCCCGAGGCCCCCGGGACCTCATCCAAACACACCAACACATCTTAACACCTTATTCGAACTTGCTCCAATCCTCAAAACACGTCTAATAACACCAAAACTCATAATTCACATCAAATTCAAGCCTAAATTCCTTAAAACATTCCGAATTACACATTCGATCAAAAACCCGACCAAACGACGTCCGAATGACCTGAAATTTTGCAGGCACATCCAAAATCACCTAACGGAGCTACTGCAACTGTCGGAATTCCATTCCGACCCCCGGATCAAAATCTCACCTACCGTTCGGATTTCGCCGAAATTCAACCTTAGCCAATTCAAGCCTATTTCTACACCGGGCCTCCAAATTCAATTCCGATCGCTCCCCTAAGTCACAAATCACCTCCCGGAACTAACCGAATCATCCGAATCCGATTCCGAGCCCTCTAACCAAATAGTCAACTCCGGGTTGACTTTCCTTATTCAAGTTTCCTTCACAAAGGCTATATGCCTCATTTTCAATCCAATTCACTCCTAACTCACCCGATAGACTTTAACATTGAAATAAAAGCATAAAACATGTTTTTACAACATAACGGGGTGGTAATTCCCGTGACGACGGGCCGGGTCGTCACATTCTCCCCTCTTAAGCAAACGCTCGTCCTCGAGCGGGTCAAGAAACATACCTGAAGTCTCAAACAAGTGAGGATATCTGCTCCGCATCTCCCGCTCGATCTCCCAAGTGGCCTCCTCCACGGGTCGACCTCTCCACTGAACCTTAACTGATGCAATCTCCTTAGACCTCAATTTTCTCACCCGACGTCCCAAAATGGCAATAGGCTCCACATCATAGGATAGATCACCATCAAGCTGAATGGTACTAAAGTCTAATACGTGAGACGGATCTCCAATGTACTTCCGGAGCATAGACACATGGAATACTGGATGAACGCTGGATAGGCTGGGCGGCAAGGCCAACTCGTATGCCACCTCTCCAACTCTCCTAAGTATCTCAAAAGGACCAATGTACCTGGGACTCAACTTTCCTTTCTTCCCAAACCTCATGACACCCTTCATAGGTGAAATCTTCAACAATACTCCGTCACCAACCATGAAAGACAACTCTCGAACTCTACGGTCCGCATAACTCTTCTGACGAGACTGTGCTGTACGAAGTCTCTCCTGGATCAACTTTGCTCTGTCTAGAGCATCCTGGACTAACTCAGTCCCTATCAATCTAACCTCACCAGGCTCAAACCATCCCACGGGGGATCTACACCGCTCGCCATACAATGCCTCATACGGGGCCATCTGAATACTCGACTGATAACTGTTGTTGTAGGCAAACTCGGCAAGTGGTAGGAACTCATCCCACGAACCACCAAAATCAATCACACAAGCTCGCAACATATCCTCCAAGATCTGAATAGTGCGCTCAGACTGTCCGTCTGTCTGGGGGTGAAATGCAGTACTCAACTCAACCCGCGTACCCATCTCTCGCTGAAATGCTCTCCAAAACTGAGAAGTGAACTGAGTACCCCGTCGGATATGATAGACACTAGAACTCCATGCAACCGAACAATCTCTCGAATAAAGATCGCTGCCAACCGCTCCGATGAGTAGGTAGTACTAACTGGAATGAAGTGAGCTGACTTGGTCAGTCTATCCACAATCACCCATACAGAATCAAACTTCCTCGCCGTCCGAGGGAGTCCAGTGAACAAAGTCCATAGTGATCCTCTCCCATTTCCACTCAGGAATAACAATGCGCTGAAATACGCCACCGGGCCTCTGATGCTCGTACTTAACCTGCTGACAGTTGAGGCACCGTGCTACATGTCCGACAATGTCCATTTTCATCTTTCTCCACCAATAGTGCTGTTTCAAATCTTGATACATCTTAGCGGCTCCTGGATGGATAGAATACCGCGAGCTATGGGCCTCTTCCAGAATCAACTCACGAAGGCCATCAACATTGGGCACACATATCCGGCCCTGCATCCTCAATACGCCGTCACTATCAATGGTGACATCTCTAGCATCATCATGCTGAACTCCGTCCCTAAGGACAGCCAAATGTGGATCATCATACTGGCGCTCACGAATACGATCATATAGAGATGACCGAGATACAACACAAGCCAATACCTGGCTGGGCTCCGAAATATCTAACCTCACTAGCCGATTGGCTAGCACCTGAACATCATAAGCAAATGGCCTCTCCTCAGCTGGAATATATGCCAAGCTCCCCATACTGACCGCCTTCCGGCTCAAAGCATCGGCCACCACATTGGCCTTCCCGGATGATATAATATAGTAATGTCATAATCCTTCAGCAACTCTAGCCATCTCCGCTGTCTCAAATTAAGGTCTTTCTGTTTGAACAAGTGCTGGAGACTACGATGGTCGGTATACACCTCACAAGACACACCGTACAAATAGTGCCTCCAAATCTTCAATGCATGAACAATGGCGGCTAGCTCCAAGTCATGAACAGGATAGTTCTTCTCAAGCGGCTTCAACTGCCGAGAAGCATAAGCAATTACCTTTCCTTCCTGCATCAACACACAACCTATCCCCACTCTCGAGGCATCACGATAAACGGTATATGAACCTGAAGCTGATGGCAATACTAACACTGGAGCTGTGGTCAAAGCTGTCTTGAGCTTCTGAAAGCTCTCCTCGCACTCATCCGACCACACGAATGGTGCACCCTTCAGGGTCAATTTAGTCAATGAAGAAGCAATGGATGAAAATCCCTGAACAAACCGGCGATAATACCCCGCCAAGCCAAGAAAACTCCTGATCTCTGTAGCTGAGGACGGTCTAGGCCAACTCCGCACCGCCTCTATCTTTTTCTGATCAACCTGAATACCATCACGAGACACCACATGTCCCAGAAATGCTACGGACTCGAGCCAAAACTCGCACTTGGAGAATTTAGCATATAGCTTCTCCTCCCTCAATCTCTGCAACACAATACTCAAATGCTGAGCATGCTCCTCCCGGCTACGGGAGTAGACTAGAATGTCATCAATGAACACAATCACAAATGAATCCAAATAAGGCCTGAACACACTGTTCATCAGATGCATAAATGCTGCTGGGGCGTTGGTCAGCCCAAACGACATCACAAGAAACTCATAATGACCATATCGGGTCCCGAATGCAGTCTTCATAATATCCGAGTCCCTGATCTTCAGCTGATGATAGCCTGAACGAAGATCGATCTTAGAAAACACCCTCGCACCCTGTAACTGATCAAACAAATCATCTATGCGCGGTAGAGGGTACTTATTCTTCACTGTCACTTTGTTCAATTGCCTATAATCAATACACATTCGCATGGAACCATCTTTCTTTTTAACAAATAATACCGGTGCACCCCACGGTGACACACTAGGACGGATGAAACCCTTATCCAGAAGTTCTTGAAGCTGCTCTTTTAGTTCTTTCAACTCGGCTGGTGCCATTCGATAAGGAGGAATAGAAATAGGCTGAGTGCCTGGCACCAAATCGATCCCAAAATCAATATCCCTGTCCGGCGGCATGCCCGGCAGTCTGAGGGAAACACATCAGGAAAGTCTCGCACAATGGGAACTGAATCAATACTGGGAGTCTGGGCTTCGACCTCCCGCACAAATGCTAAATAAGAGAGACATCCCTTCCCAACCATTCGTTGGGCCTTGAGGAAAGATATTACCCTGCTAGGTACATACTCAGTCGTGCCTCGCCACTCGATCCTCTGAATGCCCGGCATAGCCAACGTAACTGTCTTAGCATGACAGTCCAGAATAGCATGACATGGAGATAGCCAGTCCATGCCCAGTATAACATCAAAATCAATCATGCTGAGAAGCAACAGGTCTGCCTGGGTCTCCAGACCCCCAATAGATATAACATAGGATCTATAGACATGATCCACAACAATCGTATCACCTACGGGGGTGGATACATGAACAGGTAAATCAAGACTACCACGAGTTGCACCAAAATGATGTGCAAAATAAGAGGACACGTAAGAATATGTGGACCCTGGATCAAATAGAATAGAGGCATCTCTGTGACAGACAGAAATGATACCTGTAATCACTGCATCGGAGGCAACTGCATCACGCCTGTCGGGAAGTGCATAGAACCGTGCCTGGCCTCCACCAGATCTCTCCTCGCCCCTGGGGCGACCACGAGAAGACTGACCTCCACCTCTACTAGACTGAGATGGTGCTGAAGAGGAGGGCTGATCCCTCTGCTGAGTCCTGCCCCTACGTAGTCGAGGGCGATGTCTCCTCATGTGGCCAAACTCACCACACTCATAACATGCACCTGGTGCTGGAGAAGTAGGTGCTGCACTCTGGGCTGGGAGGGCACCAAACGATGACTGACCCTGCTGGAACCCCTATCGACCACGACCATAAGAACCTCCGCTCTGCTCTAGGCGGCCTGAATGAGAAGGTCTAGATGAGCGACCTCGGCTCTGCTGGGAATGCCCTCTAGATGGAGCACCGCTGAAACTGCTAGAACCGCGAGGCCTCTTGGCCTCCCGCTCCTCTCTCTCTCGGTGACGATCCGCCTCAATGGAGCGTGCCATATCAGCTACCTGCTCAAACGATGATGATAGAACTCGCTCGCCGGTCATAAGAATACGGATAGAGTAGTTGAGGCCATCAATGAACCTCCCGATCCTCTCCCTGTCGGTGGGGATCATCCATGTGGCATGCCTAGCCAACCGAGTGAATCTAAGCTCATGTCGGGTCACGGACATGTCGCCTCGAATCAACAACTCGAGCCGGCGACGTAGCTCCTCGCGACGAGGCCGAGGTACATATTTCTCTAGAAAGAGAGTAGAGAAGTGCTGCCATGTGAGAGGTGCTTCTCTTGCAGGCCTACGCCTCTCAAACTCCTCCCACCAATCAAATGCGGGACCAGTGAACTGAAATGTAGTAAATGAAACTCCGCCGGACTCAAGAATACCAGCCGTACGCAGCATCTTCTGACACTTATCCAAGAAACCCCGGGCATCCTCGCCCTCAACGCCACTGAAATGGGGTGGCTGAAGTCTACCAAATCTTTCAAGACGACGCTGCTCGTCATCGGGCATAACTTGAACCATATGCTCTGGAGCTGGAGCCGAGTGCGGCTGGAGGAATAGCTGGTGCAACCACCGAGCGGGGACCGCCTCCGGCGTCCGAAGTCCCTAAACAACCGGGTCGGGTGTGCGAGCTGCAGGGTCTGCTGACCACCCACCTAACTGAGATGTCGCTACAGTAGCGGTAGCTGAAACTACCTGAGCCAAACCGGAACACACTGATAATATTTGAGCAAGAGTCTCCTGAAGACCAGGAATAGCAATAGATATAGTCTGGCCCTGAACTGGGACTGCTGGAGCATCAACCACTGGGGGCTGCTCCTGAACTGGTACAACGGGCGGGTCAGCTGGCACTGCCTCAGCCGCCCTACCTCTACCTCTAACACGACCGCGCCCACGGCCTCTAACAGGTGGCAATGGAGGTCGTCCACCTCGTCCTGATGCTCGCGTTCTCGCCATCTGCGAGAGAATAGAATATAGAAGTTCAGCTCTCAGGACAACAAGATCGCACGACGGAGTTCAAGAAAAGTGAAGTTTTCCTAAAGGTTCGCAGCCTCCCGAGGATAAGTACAGGCGTCCCCGTACCGATCCACAAGACTCTACTAACCGGCTCAAGACTCACGAGGCCTAGTAAACCTAGGCTTTGATACCAACTTGTCACGACCCCAAATCCGGTCGTGATGGCGCCCAGCACATTGCTAAGCCAGCCTGACCAATCAACATCAACAACGGAGCTAGAAGCTCTCTTTAACCCATTTAGGTATTTCAAAATATAAAAAAAATTGTAATACTTATACCAACAGCGGGGAGACCAAGTCCCAAAATATACTAACTCCCATAGACCGAAGGGTCAAGAGTCATGAGCCTCTACTGAACATGAGTGTATAAAGGTTTACAAGATACCAAGTGCGGAAAGAAAAGTCAATACAAAATCAAGACGGTAAGAAGGAATATCGGGTCCTGCGGACTCTGCAGCTACCTCGAATATCCACAAACGTCGCCTCGCACGACTACTGGATCACTGTTGAGAGGTACCTGGATTTGCACACAAGGTGCAGGGAGTAAAATGAGTACTGCCAGACTCAGTGGTAATAAACAAGGGTAAGACAGCGCAGATAAGAAATCCGCAATAAAGCACTATGTAAAGCTATAATCGGCTACCCTGTCATAGAATCAATATTCACTGTACCTGTACCAACAAAATACCAATAAATAGCATAACAGCTAGCAGATGTATCTAAATGCAATGCAATGCATGATATGACCGCTACGGCGCGTAGCCGACTCCAATTTTGGGTACCCGTGCTCACTGTGGGGGTTCAGACTCCGGAGGGGCTCCTACAGCCCAAGCACATCTCATAGAGATATTCCTGCGGCGTGCAGTCCGATCCAACATATATCTCGCTGCGGCGCGCAGCCCGATCCACTACTAGTCAGCTAATATGCAGATACAGCCTCGCAGGCTCAAAAGTAGTTTTTGAAAACTCTTTTATCATTTTTCAGTTGGAAAACAGTAATATCAAGTTCCAAAGATTGGAATTAGCATAATAACAAAAATAGTTGCGGACTAGTAGTAAACTAGCATGTCTATATGATAAGACAATGATAACGATCCTCGCGGGATCCAATAACTGGCTCACAGCCCACAATATACTCAACCATCCAAGAAGGGGGTTCAACGGCTCAAGAGTGGCCATTATCACAATATATATATATATATGCAACCATCCGAGAAGGAGGTTCGACGGCTCGAGAATAGCCAATAATACGGTATCAACAGGTCGGACTAATATATAGTCTCCAGTTCATGATCGACCCCGCACTCTCAAGAGTGTGCGTGTCTCGCCGCTATACAGCGTCACAAAGTGGTATACCGGGGTTTCGAACCCGCTAGTCATCACCCACATCTATTACTCACCACAATACAGCGGGACGACTATTCCGCAATGCCCTTGCCACGAGAATCAAGCTCCGCACGCGTAGAATCTGATCCAATACAATAGAAATACAACAAATTAGGCCAATGGGACTACACCCAATCAATACAACTCAATTTACATCAAAATTCCCAAAGTTGTCAAAACCCGACTTTCGGTACGCTTATAGAAAAATCACGAAAGTCACATATTCGGAACCCTCATCTCAATACGAGTCTAAGCATATCAATTTTACCAAATTCTGACTCCATTTGCCCATTCAAAACCTTGATTTTCTAAAGTTCAAGCCTAGGGCTAAATCCTCCATAAATTACCCCAAATTCCTCCATTTTCATGATATAATTGCATAATATTATCAATACTAATCATAGTTTAAGTCCATAGTTGATTACCCGATGATTTCCTTGAATTTCTCTTCAAAATCGCCTAAATCGCCTCTAAAGCCGAGACCCAAATGTGTGAAATATTCTGAAATTTTTCTAACTTCTGATACACTTAACTTACAGCGATTTTCGCTTCTGCGGAAGAATTTCCGCTCCTACGAGTCCGTATCCGCGACCAAAGGGTCGCTTCAGCAATTCGAGGCCTAGCCGGCCAATTCCGCTTCTGCGAGAAAAGGACCGCTTAAGCGCGTCCGCTTCTGCGATAAAACGTCCGCTTCTGCGAAGCTATCCGCTTCTGCGCTACAGAGCCCGCTCCTGCGGACTCGCCCAGGCAGTCAAGTGTCCGCTTTTGCGGACCTTCCCATTTTCTTCTCGTCCGCTTCTGCGATCACTGGCTCGCACCAGCGATGCCGCTTCAGCGGAAAATGTTCCACTTCTGCGTAACCAAGTGCTCCTGCGCCCCTCGTCCGCTTCTGCGGACTTGCTCCTGCGCCCACAATTCCGCAGGAGCGGAAACAACAGAAACAGAATCCCAACCTGCAATTTTTCCACAATTTCTCCCGTTTAGCCACCCGAAAACACCCCGAGGCCCCCGGGACCTCATCCAAACACACCAACACATCTTAACACCTTATTCGAACTTGCTCCAATCCTCAAAACACGTCTAATAACACCAAAACTCATAATTCACATCAAATTCAAGCCTAAATTCCTTAAAACATTCCGAATTACACATTCGATCAAAAACCCGACCAAACGACGTCCGAATGACCTGAAATTTTGCAGGCACATCCAAAATCACCTAACGGAGCTACTGCAACTATCCGAATTCCATTCCGACCCCCGGATCAAAATCTCAGCTACCGTTCGGATTTCGCCGAAATTCAACCTTAGCCAATTCAAGCCTATTTCTACACCGGGCCTCTAAATTCAATTTCGATTGCTCCCCTAAGTCACAAATCACCTCCCGGAACTAACCAAATCATCAGAATCCGATTCCGAGCCCTCTAACAAAATAGTCAACTCCGGGTTGACTTTCCTTATTCAAGTTTCCTTCACAAAGGCTATATGCCTCATTTTCAATCCAATTCACGCCTAACTCACCCGATAGACTTTAACACTGATATAAAAGCATAAAACATACAATTTCGACATAACGGGGTGGTAATTCCCATGACGACGGGCCGGGTCGTCACATTGATATTGCGTGAACTGTATATAAAACTGTGCTGAAAACCCTTCTCTTCTTACCTCCGGGGGATGTGCTTACTGGTTGAGATTCCCTTTTTCTGTTAGTGTCAATACCCAAAATAAGAAAAGAGGCAGGATGAGTTACAAAGCCGGACGATCCCGCGGGTCCCCGGTACGTAGCCCCCTCCTCAATCCGAGTTGTCCGCTTGGGTACACAGTTTAGACCATGTACCGAGGTTTTGAGCTTAGAATAACATAACTGCATACCGGATCCCTAGTAGGAAATGTTTATTTGCATCACGTTGCATTTGACTTAGGGGACTCAACACAGGGGTTGGGTCCGTCTAGGACAGGCAACCTGAAATGAAAAGACCATCTTGCTATATCATGTTTGTTGTAAAGCATTTATTTAGACTGGCATGCTGACCGGCTTTTAAATACCGAAGAAAAACGAAAAACAAAAGGAAATAGTATGGGGAAATAAATATTTTTCAGAAAAAATACAAAAATGTGTTTTACCAACAAGTCAATAAATTTAGTTTGCTGATAAAAGACGACGGAAGGTTGACTTTGCCAACAAAATAGTTTTCTTGACAAAATGTGTTTTCTTTGTCGGTCCATAAAAGAAAAAAAAATAGTTTGTTTTGACGGACCGAACTACGCGAGTTTTATTCTCACCGGGTGTGAGATACGTAGGCAGCCTTTAACGGGTCCAACTGCCCTATATTTCAAAATAAGTTTTAAAAGAATAAATAATGACGGAATGCCAGGATATTCAACTTTGCCTCAACGACCACCTTTTCATCAGTCTTAATATTTTGACTGTGGCCCGTTCCGTTTTTTTTTAAAAAAAGAAAAAGATAGTTTTGTTTGGGTCAAATAAAGATTTTTCTTTCATCTAAAAACTACCTTAATAAATGTGCAGAATGAGCACGAGTCAGAATACAACCGAAGCTATCATAAACAAGGTCCCCTTAAGTTTGCATATGTGGTGGAGCGACTTGGGCGAGCAAGGACAAGACGCAGTTAAGTTGTACCTAGGAGATCTAGTGGGGTTACTAAATATTCCCCCGAGAGGAGACATCATACGAGCCCTGATCTCATTCTGGGATCCAGCACACAATGTGTTCCACTTTTCAGACTTTGAACTCACACCAACATTGGAATTGGCCGGATATATCGGAAGACCAAAAGTCCCGATGAGGGAACAATATCTCATTGCGCCAAGGGTCGTGACAGTACATAGGTTTTTGGATACTGTGAAAATCCGCAGAACTGTACACAACCCAGATTTATCAGAAGGGTTCTGCACTTTAGCATTTCTATATGACAAATATGGTCATTATGGGGGTTTCAACAAACACAAAAGCAAAATCGGCAGTGGAGAAAACCAGTCAAAATGGGAAGAGCATAGACGCATCGCCTTCATGATAGCTTTCCTAGGTTCATTGATATTTCCCGGAAAGGACGGGAATATCAACATACATGTGGCAGGGGTCGTCAGCACTTTGATGAAACAAGACAATAGTACCTTGGCTCCCATGATAATATCAGATATCTCTCGTGCACTCACTACCTGCAAAGCTGGAGGGGTCTTCTTTGAAGCTTGCAATGTACTGCTCCAAATGTGGATGATCGATCACTTATGTCGTCGCCCGCAGTTTATGAGGTATAGTTTATCGGAGAAAACCTATATAGAAGAATTCCCTACAAGGGTCGAGGGATATGATTTGCCAGAGGGGATTAGCGGATGGATACGACTTTTGCGTTTGATTCCATCCAGCAAGATAGAATGGACATTTGGCTGGCTACCCGTGGACGAAGTCATATATGCATCGGCCACGGAATCATATTTATTGCTAATGGGCCTCTACAGCATCCAGCCCTACCCGCCATGTCGAGTATTGAGACAGTTGGGACGATGCCAAATAATCCCAAAAGAAGAAGACCTCATCCCACATGTGGTTGAAATTGGACCGAGAGGACAGATCCCTGAAGCATTGGTCCGAAAGATTTGGAGTGAATGTCAAACATTGAAGATAGACACTCGGGTGCAAGATCAAGCCCGAGGTGAAGTATTGCCAGAATACCCTGCATGGTATAGCAGAGAACAGGAGCATCAAAGGCCCACAAAAAGGCCCCACCTCAGGGAGTTTGCTGGAGCGTCACAAGAACAATGGGACTGGCTGGCCAGAGAAGAAGCTTATAGAACAAAGATTAGCAGAATAGAGCAACGGACCCAGGAGCTCCAATTTGAAATGGATATGCAAGTCGCCGCCAACGAAGGAGATAAAAAGAAGTTGGCACAAGAAAATGACTTTTTGAGAGCTCAAATCCAGCAAATGAAAAGGGATGCCGACAGACAGTTGAGGAGTCGAGCAGACGAAAAATTGATAAAGGGTTTGAAAAACCAAGTTGCCGATGTCCAAAGAGAATTGGAAGAGTCGAAGACCCAAACGATGAGGATCCGTGCTAGCTGGAGAAAGGAGGCACATCAACATGCACTTCACCTACAACGGGTGGAAGAAGATTACACTGAGATCATCACTAGTCTAAGGGAAGCAAATGTTATCCTCAGGGAGCGGGTTTTCAAGCAAGCCCGAGATGCCAGAGCAGACCTCGACCGTTGCCACGATTCGATGGCCCGACTGCAAGAACAAGTGGATAGGCTCCTGGACCAAGTCACCAACAATGCTCGAAGATTGGGGGCGAAAAACCAGCATATAGAACAGCTACTCAGAGAAAGGGACATGATCAAGGACAGAATCGGAGAAATCGGGCATTATGTCACCATGAAGTGCTTAGCTTGTGAACAAATGCCCCGCACCGCCCTTTTTGCTTCAGTTATGGGCTATGTTCATCAAATCATGAGAGAGTTAAGGGGACTACACAAGGACCTCACACCAAGGCCCGCGTCAAGGCCGAATGATGCCTTGCGGGCCCCCAGGAATTTTAGAGCATTAGACTTTTGATTAAAAATCTTTTTTGAAATTTTTGAGTCAAGTTGGTTGGCATTTTATTCTCGAGTCAAGCATTCCTCTTATTTTGTTGATTATTGTAAGACATGTTTTGTAACTGTAAGGGTTTTTGATATAAAAGTTACCGAATTTTGCCACAATCTTGTTATTAGAACTACGCTCGGTCTGATTCACGCGGGGACGTGATACGTAGGCAATCCACATAAGATTCGACCACCACTAAAATAAAAGAAAAGAAAAGAAAATGGGAAGATCAATAACAATAAAGTTTTTAAGGATAAAAAAAAGAAAAGCTGGAATGACGCATGCGAGGAATACATGTAGAAATGGTTAATTGATTAGGTGCATTGCATCCCAACGTGCGATAACATGCCTGTTAAATTCAGTGAGCTAACAAGTTTGTTGCATTTCAGAAAAGTTTAGCAGTGACTTGACAGAATATACTGGCCAGCCACCATTACCGTACTAAATCTAAAGGGCCAATTCCAGCAAGTATGTCCAGTTCCGGTAAAAGCCTCGAGGAAGAGAAATCAGAGATACAGATCATGAAAGAAGAGGTAGATCGGTTGAAACAGCAGATAACGGAGATGCACCTAGCCTGGGCTAGGGGACAGTCTTTACCAAACCTCCCTACTCTCGCATCAGCTCCAGAACATCCACCCCTTGATCCTTCGACAAGCGCCCCACTCTATCCATACTATTAAGGTGAAAACCCTTATGCCACCCGAATTCCACCAGCCAAACAAAATCCTCCTCCGGTCACCCCTGTTTTTGTAGCACTCCCACCTGCTACCCTACAAAAGTCGTCCGGTGAGCCGCATGTTCAAATCCATGACAATTCTTACTATCCTCCCGAGCCTACCTTTAGGGCTCCTGAACCACATCCACACACCCCTCACTGGGATAACCCGGCAGAACCGGAAAAGCACTTCCAAAGTTCGGAACATGAGGAAGTTATTAGAAAAGTTAAAAGCTTGGAGCAGTCCTTCAGGAATATGCACGGTTTGGGCAACCAGGTCAGTGTCGCTTACAAGGATTTGTGTCCATTCCCAGATGTCCAGTTGCCAGCCGGGTTCAAAATGCCCAAGTTTGACCTATACGAGGGGCATGGTGATCCAGCAGCCCATCTTCGAGGGTTTTGTAGTAAAATGCGAGGAGCCGAAGGACGAGACGAGATTCTGATAGCTTACTTCGGTCAGAGTTTGGGGGGATCCGCACTAGAGTGGTACACTAGGCAAGATCCCAGCAGATGGTTTACATGGGATGATTTGGCTCAAGCATTCATTGGCCAGTTCCAGTACAATCTTGAAATAGTCCCAGACCGCTTATCATTGCTGAAGTTAGAGAAGAAACCCGCCGAAAGTTTCAGAGAATTTGGTTTCCGCTGGAAGGAACAAGCAGCAAGGGTAGATCCGCCTATGAGAGAGAATGAGATGGTGGATTATTTCCTGCAGACACTAGAGCCAACCTATTTCGGACATCTGGTGACGTCCGTGGGTAAGTCATTCACTGAGGTGATAAAGATGGGGGCTATGATCGAGGAAGGCTTGAAAGCCAACACGATCATGAGCTATTTAGCATTGAAAGCCACCACTCAAGCTATCCAAAGTGGTACCGGAGGAGTGCTTGGGAAAAAGAGGAAAGAAGAAGTCACGGCGGTCGAGTCCGGAACATGGTTCAGAAACAGAGGCCCCGCACCCCAGTATAACCCGCCACAACCTCACCACCAAAATTACTTCCACAATCCATATAACCACCCGCAACACTACTATCCAGCACCCGATCCCCACTTCACCGTCCATCATGCCCAATCATATGCTCCACCTCCCGTCCAGGCACCATGGCATGCGCCAAATCCACAGAATAATTACCCAACCCCAAGAGCATATAGAAACCCCACGGGCGCGGGTTTTCGTCCGAACCAAGCATTCAAGAGCGACAGGGCACCAAGGCCGAAGACTTTTACTCCCTTGGGGGAGTCTTACACCAGTTTGTTCCACCGTTTGAACAAGTAGGGCTGCTAAATCCGGTCGAGGCTAAGCTACCAAACCCTCTTCCAAAGAATCTGGACCATTCGATAAATTGTGCATACTGCTCAGGATGTCCGGGGCACGACACGGAAAAGTGTTGGAGGTTGAAAACAACTATCCATGAACTCATCGACACTCGCCGAATTGAGGTCCAGACTCCAGCGGAGCCCAACATCAACCAAAATCCACTTCCAACTCATCATGAGACCAACATGATCGAGTTGGTACGGGTAGAAGAGGGAAAGAAGAAAACCTCTCAGACTGTAATGATGATCAAGTCTAGTGGGGTAGGAATGAAAAAGGGGCCAAGCCTTGATGAGTCACTCATCTGCAAGAAGGACGTGCAAAGGGGGTTGGAAGCAGAAAAGGGAAGTATGAACAAAGCGCCTGTGAGGTCAGAGGGAGTAAAAATAGTTGTACCAGGGGCAGCGACCAGGCCCGTTTTAACTGTAGCGGGTGTTCGAGTGGATCCTTTCATCATTAAGCCAGCAATACAGTTACCAATAGCTGATAGCAGAGCTATTCCATGGAATTATGATCGGGTCACAACAACCTACAAAGGAAAATAAGTAAAAGAGGAAGTCTGCGAAGCGCAAGGGTTGACCCGCTCAGGGAGATGTTTTGCCCCAGCGGAATTGAAGAAGACTACTCCGGCAACACTGAAAAAACCGGTAACTGACGAAGAGGCAGAAGAATTCCTGAAAAAAATGAAGCTGCATGATTATTCTATCTTAGAACAGCTGAAAAAAAACCCCTGCGCAAATCTCATTGCTATCCCTGCTGATACATTCTGAAGAACATCGGCAAGCTTTGATGAAAGTTTTGAATGAGGCCCATGTACCTGATAAACTCTCTGTGAGTCATTTGGAGAAGATCACCAATAGGATCTTCGAAGCGAACCGGATCACCTTCACCGATGATGAGTTGCCTGAGGAAGGCACCGAGCATAATAAGGCTTTATATCTTACGGTAAAGTGTGAGGAGTCGGTGGTTACCAAAGTCCTAGTCGACATTGGGTCCAGTGCGAATATTTGTCCTCCCTCTACGCTGAACAAGTTGAAAGTGGACATCGGCAGGATACGCAAGAACAACATATGTGTCCAAGGGTTTGATGGAGGAGGCAAGGCGTCGGTCGGGGACATAGTGTTAATCTTGACAATCGGACCGGTGGAGTTCACCATGGAATTCCAGGTGCTGGACATGGTAGTTTCATATAACCTTCTGATAGGGCGACCATGGATCCATGCCGCAAAAGCAGTTCCATCCAGCCTGCACCAACTAGTCAAGTTTGAGTGGGACCAACAGGAGATTGTAGTCCATGGAGAGTATGATCTACAACCAGGCACCATCATCCCCTTTGTTGAGACAGAAGAAGATGTTGGGCCATGGGTATACCAGATCTGCGATGTGGTATCCGCCAACCGAGTTCCAGAAGGGGAATGCATTCCCAATAACAGAATAATTTCTGCAGACGTCATGGTGGCTTATGAAATGTTGAGAAACGGTTTCATACCCGGCAAAGGTTTAGGTGCATCTCTGCAAGGAATCATACAACCGGTATCCGTGGTCGAAAATGTGGGAACCTTCGGCTTGGGATTCAAGCCAACATCAGAGGACATCCAGCGAGCCAAGAGGAATAAGCAGAAGACATGGGTGCTCCCGAAGCTTGTTCCGCGCCTTTCCCGATCTTTTGTCAGGTCTGGAGTAAGAGGACATCCGACGACAAAGGTTCCCAGTCCTATGGTTAGGCCAGACGAAGAGTTCTTAAGAAAGTTCGAGGACCTATTCGCAGATGTATGCATGCTAGAGGATGGCGAAGGATCCAGCCATGCCGATATACAGTTTGTGGGATCGAAAGCAAAGTTGAATAATTGGAAGGCTACTCCTCTCCTTGTCCGGAAGGAGTCTTGGTAGTTTGTTTTGGATTGTTTTCTTTCGAAATTTTGTGTTGGGATTGTCCCCGAAGTAAAATCCGTTTGTTTCAGTTCATTTTGATTCGAGTTCGCAAGTTTGTTTTTCCTTGTACTGTTCCCATTAATGAAATTTTGTTCCTTTTGTTTCTAATTTTGTTTATTTTCCTTCTTTTTACTTTTCTGAGCAGCTTTCTTTCAACTGATCTTAATGATATGGTGTGCTTAAAGATTAATCAACCCAGTCTAGAAAGTCAATCGGGTTTGGAAATAATAATGCATGAAATAAGAGGTGACGAGAGTGAATCGGAATACGGCGATGATGAAGCCGTAGAAGAAATCGGTGAAGAATTAAGTCACTTCAAGGAAAAACCCAAACCAAATTTAAATGATACCGAGGTTGTTAATCTGGGGGACACAGATGACGTCAAAGAAACCAGAATAAGTGTCCATATTGAACCCAACCTGAGAGAAGAGTTGATCAAAACACTCATGGAGTTTAAAGACATTTTCGCATGGTCGTACGACGACATGCCAGGACTCAGCACTGATCTAGTAGTTCACAAATTGCCTACTGACCCGGCATGCCCTCCCGTCAAACAAAAACTGTGAAAATTTAAGACAGAGATGAGTGTAAAGATCAAGGAGGAAGTAACCAAGCAGTTGCAGGCGAAAGTCATTCGTGTCACTCGATACCCTGAATGGTTGGCTAACGTAGTACCGGTGCAAAGAAAGACAGAAAGATCAGAGTATGCGTGGACTACCGCAATCTCAACAAGGTGAGTCCTAAGGATAATTTTCCACTTCCCAATATCCATATCCTGATTGATAATTGCGCCGGACGTGAAATCGGATCCTTTGTGGATTGCTACGCGGGATATCATCAGATCTTGATGGATGAAGAGGACGCAGAAAAAATGGCTTTTATCACACCGTGGGGGACTTATTGCTACCAGGTGATGCCCTTCGGTTTGAAGAACGCAGGGGAAACATACATGAGGGTGATGACTACGGTATTCCATGACATGATACACAAAGAAATTGAAGTGTACGTGGATGATGTGATCATAAAATCTAGACATCAAGAAGACCACATTGCCGATCTCAGGAAGTTTTTCCAAAGACTGCGAAGATATGATATCAAGCTTAATCCAGCCAAATGTGCATTCGGAGTTCCGTCAGGAAAGTTACTAGGATTCATCGTCAGCCGACGGGGCATTGAGTTGGACCCATCCAAAATCAAGTCCATCCAGGAGTTACCCCCGCCAAGGAATAAAACAGAGGTAATGAGTTTGTTGGGAAGGTTAAATTACATCGGTAGGTTTATTGCTCAGCTTACAGCAACCTGTGAGCCCATATTCCGTCTGTTGAAGAAAGACGCTACGATAGAATGGACGACAGAATGTCAGGAAGCGTTTGACCAAATCAAAGGGTATCCGTCAAACCCACCCGTACTAGTTCCGCCTGAACCGGGTAGACCCCTGATTCTTTATCTAACGGTTTTGGAGAATTCGTTCGGCTGCGTACTGGGGCAGCATGATCTTACTGGCAGAAAGGAACGGGCCATTTACTATCTCGGTAAGAAATTCACGGTCCACGAGGTTAAGTACACTCATTTGGAAAAGACCCGTTGTGCTTTGACTTGGGTAGCCCAAAAGCTTGAAACATTATTTGTCTTCTTACACCACTTACCTCATTTCGTGTTTGGATCCGTTGAAGTATATTTTCCAGAAACCTATGCCTACAGGGAGGTTAGCAAAATGGAAAATATTACTTATAGAGTTCGACATCATATATGTGAAAAGGACGGCTATGAAAGCTCAAGCCCTAGCCGATCACTTAGCTGAGAATCCTGTTGATGACGGATACGAACCTTTGAGGACGTATTTTCCAGACGAAGAAGTATTGCAGATTGATGGGTTGGAGTTAACCGAGGATCCAGGGTGGAAGCTTTTCTTCGACGGAGCGGCAAACGCAAAAGGAGTCGGAGTAGGGGCTGTGCTCATATCTGAAACAGGACATCATTATCCTGTTACTGCTCAACTGCGTTTTCACTGTACCAATAATATGGCCGAGTACGAGGCATGTATCTTGGGGTTACGATTAGCGGTGGACATGGATGTACAGGACGTCTTGGTCTTGGGGGACTCGGACCTTCTAGTACATCAGATTCAGGGAGAATGGGAAACCGGAGATTTGAAGCTTATCCCGTATCGTCAATGTTTGCATGATCTGACCAAGCGTTTCCGATCAGTAGAATTCAGGCATATCCCAAGGATGCATAATGAGGTTGCCGATGCTCCGGCTACTTTGGCGTCAATGCTACATCACCCGGACAAGGTTCGTATTGATCCATTACATATTCAGATCCGGAATCAGCATGCTTATTGCAATATGATAGAGGAAGAGATGGATGGCGAGCCATGGTTTCATGACGTCAAAGAATACCTCAGGTTAGGAATATACCCAGAGCAAGCAACCGGAGATCAAAAGAGAGATATTCGGCGATTGGCAAACGGATTTTTCCTTAGAGGAGGGGTGATGTACAAAAGAACCCCAGATTTGGGATTGTTGAGATGTATAGATGCGAGTCAAGCCACAACAGTGATGACAGATATACACTCCAGAGTTTGTGGACCACACATGAGCGGATACGTATTGGCAAAGAAGATTCTTCGAGCAGGATATTACTGGCTCACTATGGAGCGTGATTGTATACGTTTCATGCGAAGATGCCATCAGTGTCAGATACACGGAGATTTGATTCATTCTCCACCAACTGAGTTGCATACAATGTCAGCGCCATGGCCGTTTGTTTCATGGGGTATGAATGTTATTGGGCCTATAGAGCCTGCGGCTTCCAATGGTCATAGTATCATTCTGGTAACGATCGATTATTTTACCAAGTGGGTGGAGGCCAAAACCTTCAAATCAGTGACCAAGAAGGCGGTGGTGGATTTCGTACATTCCCACATCATCTGCAGGTTTGGAATTCCAAAGATAATCATCACAAATAATGGTGGCAATCTTAACAGCGGATTGATGAAGGAGGTCTGCCAACAATTCAAGATTACACACCAAAATTCCACACCATATCGTCCCAAAGCAAATGGTGCGGTTGAGGCAGCAAACAAGAATATAAAGAAGATATTGAGGAAGATGGTAGAAGGGTCCAGGCAATGGCATGAAAAGTTACCATTCGCACTGTTAGGTTATCGCACTACCGTTCGGACTTCGGTAGGTGCAACTCCTTATTTGTTGGTGTACGGGACTGAAGCAGTAATACCAGCAGAAGTTGAAATCCCATCCCTCCGAATTGTCGCTGAAGCTGAGAATGACGATGATGAGTGGGTCAAAACCCGATTGGAGCAATTGAGCTTGATCAAGGAAAAGAGATTGACAGCAGTATGTCATGGCCAATTGTATCAAAATAGAATGGCAAGAGCATATAACAAGAAGGTACGTCCCAGGAAATTTGAAGTGGGACAACATGTGCTGATGAGAGTTCTACCACATCAGGCCGAAGCGAAAGGCAAGTTCGCTCCAAATTGGCAGGGACCATTTGTTGTGACTAGAGTATTATCCAATGGCACTTTATGTCTAACTGATATTGAAGGAAGGTGCACCGATATGGCTATCAATTCCGACGTAGTCAAGAGATATTACGTGTAATTCTTTAATGTATTTGTCAACGTTTGGTTTCGTTTGTGTGTATTTGGCTTTTTTCGGAGAATGAAATGACAGAGGCAATTTTTCTACTACCCAAACACTTTAACCCTTGTTTCCCCTTTGAGCCTTAATTATTCTTTCATATACCCTCTTTCGGAATCATCAAGGAAGATGTGTAACAAAATAGAAAAAGAAACAAAGAAAAGACACAAGAAAAAGTGAACTACGTTCGACCTGATTCCTCAAGAAGGATACGTAGGCGCCACACGGCTCGGTCATAATAAAATAAAAATCAAAGATTCCCCAAGCAACAAAACTGGGGCAGAAGTCATGTTTCGTTTGAAGATAGTGTGGATTCCGAAAGTTGTAATGAGCTACCCGTTGAGGTTAAACCCCTTTTCTTTAGCCTCGTACACTAAAACCGCATTAATGACCAAAAAGACCTCTCGATCAGTATTTGAGAAATGCCAAGCCACGCAAATGAAAGCCAAGAAGGACACTCCGATCCTCGACTGGGTCCAGGATTCGCAAGCTAAAAAATGGATAGCCATTTAGAGGGAGTTTCGTGGATAATACCCCAGCCTGGAAAGAAAGCAAAATAAGAGAGTCTTAACGGTGAAAACCCTCGCGGGCACCTTAAGGCGAAGAAAGCGAAGAGAAATAAAATGAGAGAGTCTTACGGTGAAAACCTTTACAGGCACCCTAAGGCGACGGGAGATCAAGAGAAATGAGAGAATCTCATTAGTGAAAACCCTTTGAAGTGCACTATGAGGTGACAAGGCAAGATGGTTACAAGGTATCTGCATGAGACAAGGTCGGGACATTCGTTTGCTTCTAGCAAAACGCAGCCACCAGAAAGTGATTGACACAAATAGACTGGATAGATTAATCTCAAAGGCACGGCATAACCATTGGATCAGTTACACATTCGGATAAGTTTTTCCCAGTTTTGAGTTCAGAAACGTTTTCCCTTTCTTTTGTCATTCGCGGTCAGCATTTTTTATCTATCATTTTTCTCTTCTTTTGTTTTCGAAAGTTGACTTTTCAAAGCTTACTACCAAGTCTCCCAAAGTGGTACAATGGAGATGAATAGGCGTGGAACGAGGCAATAAGGCAAAAGTCGTTCCGATATTAAGATTGGAACGACAGGTTGATTGGAAGGTTCACGGGAATTATGGAGTACGATGGACACATATTACACATCCGGAAGATGATTTCTCACAACAGATCATCGACTAAAAGGGTCGGACCAAACCGAAGGTTGGAATAAAAGGAGAGATGAGAGACCATCCGTGGAAAGAGCACCATCCCCAGCAAGTGTCAACGTCGTCCCCAAAAGTTCGAGGAAGCCAAGCAGCTGAAAGAGAAAAAGAAAATGGCCCCCAACAATTGGCACGACCACTCACTGCGTTTTCAAACCCACCTTTAATCTTCCATTTTGTCACGACCCCAAATCCGGTCGTGATGGCGCCCAACACATTGCTAAGCCAGCCTGACCAATCAATATCAACAACGGAGCTAGAAGCTCTCTTTAACCCATTTAAGCATTTTAATTTACGAAATAACGGTGATACATATAACGAAAACGGGGAACCAAGTCCCAAAATATATTAACTCCCATAGACCGAAGGGTCAAGAGTCGTGAGCCTCTACTGAACATGAGTGTATAAAGGTTTACAAGATACCAAGTGCAGAAAGAAAAGTCAATACAACATCAAGACAGTAAGAAGGAATATCGGGTCCTGCGGACTCTGCAGCTACCTCGAATATCCACAAACGTCGCCTCGCACAGCTACTGGATCACTGCTGAGAGGTACCTGGATCTGCACACAAGGTGCAGGGAGTAAAATGAGTACTGCCAGGACTCGGTGGTAATAAACAAGGGTAAGACAGACGCGGATAAGAAATCCGCAATAAAGCACTATGTAAAGCTATAATCGACTACCCTGTCATAGAATCAATCTTCACCGTACCTGTACCAACAAATACCAATAAATAGCATAACGACTAGCAGATGTAGCTAAATGCAATGCAATGCATGATATGACCGCTACGGCGCGTGGCCCGACTCCAATTTTGGGTACCCGTGCTCACTGTGGGGGTTCAGACTCCGGAGGACAGCCCAAGCACATCTCATAGAGATATTCCTGCGGCGTGCAGTCCGATCCAACATATATCTCGCTGCGGCGCGCAGCCGATCCACTACTAGTCAGCTAATATGCAGATACAGCCTCACAGGCTCAAAAGTAGAGTAGTTTTTGAAAACTCTTTTATCATTTTTCAGTTGGAAAACAGTAATATCAAGTTCCGGAGATTGGAATTAGCATAATAACAAAAATAGCTGCGGACTAGTAGTAAACTAGCATGTCTATATGATAAGACAATGATAACGATCCTCGCGGGATCCAATAACTAGCTCACGGCCCACATGTATACTCAACCGCCCAAGAAGGGGTTCCTCGGCTCAAGAGTGGCCATTATCACAATATATATATATGCAACCATCCGAGAAGGAGGTTCGACGGCTTGAGAATAGCCAATAATACAGTATCAACAGGTTGGACTAATATATAGTCTCCAGTTCATGATCGACCCCGCACTCACAAGAGAGTACGTGTCTCGCCGCTATACAACGTCACAAAGTGGTGTACCGGGGTTTCGAACCCGCTGGTCATCACCCACATCTATTACTCACCTCAATACGGCGCGACGACTACTCCGCAATGCCCTTGCCACGAGAATCAAGCTCCGCACGCGTAGAATCTGATAAAAATACAGTAGAAATACAACAAATTAGGCTAATGGGACGACACCCAATCAATACAACTCGATTTACATCTAAATTCCCAAAGTTGTCAAAACCCGACTTTCGGTACGCTTGACGAAAAATTACAAAAGTTACATATTCAGAATCCTCATCTCGATACGAGTCTAGGCATATAAAATTTACCAAAATCGGACTCCATTTGCCCACTCAAATCGGTGTTTTTCTTTAATTTAGGCCTAGGGCTCAAACCCACCTTTAATCTTCCATTTACAGAAATTTAACCCATGATTTCATGTTAAAATGATGTAATTAAGCCACAAAACTTACCTCCAACGAATCCCCGATGAATTACTAGCAATTCCCGTGAGTTTCACTCTCTAGAACTCAAAAATGGCGTTTTTGGGTATTAAACCCACGACTGGTTCTGTTCTGAACTTATCTTCACTGCCAGCCTCTTTTGTTCATCACGTTCGCGACGCCTCTCACGCGAACGCGATGCCTTTTTCCTCTTCTTCATCGCGAACGCGGCACTCTCTCACGCGTCCGCGAAGATCAACTCCGCAGCCTCCTGGCTTTTACTCTACGCGAACGCAACGTGAAGTCACGCGTCCGCGATGCCTTACCTTTTCCTCTTACGCGAACGCGACCCACCCATCGCGAACGCGATGGCCAACTGGCCCCAACCTTCGCGAACGCGGTATTGCCCTCGCGAACGCGATGCCTTACTGAACCTGGCCTTCACGAACGCGGAACCTTCCTTCGCGAACGCGAAGGCTTATTTTATGCCCAGTGATCTGCAGATTACAGCAGACCATTTCATGCTTCCAAATGCCGGATGATGGTCCGGATTCACCCCGAGGCCCCGGGACCCCAACGAAAACCACCAACATACCCCAAAACACGATACGAACTTGTTCCAATCATAAAAACACCATCCTAAACATCAAAATCACCAATTACACACGGATTCAAGCCTAAATTTCTTAAAACTTTCCGAATTACACATTCGATGAAAAACCCGACCAAATGACGTCCGAATGACCTGAAAGTTTGCAGGCACATCCAAGATCACCTAACGGAGCTACTGCAACTGTCGGAACTCCATTCCGACTCCCGGATCAAAATCTCACCTACCGTTCGGATTTCGCCAAAATTCAACCTTAGCCAATTCAAGCCTATTTCTACACCGGGCCTCCAAATTCGATTCTGATCGCTCCCCTAAGTCACAAATCACCTCCCGGAACTAACCGAATCATCAGAATCCGATTCCGAGCCCTCTAACCGAATAGTCAACTCCAGGTTGACTTTCCTTATTCAAGTTTCCTTAACAAAGGCTATATGCCTCATTTTCAATCCAATTCACTCCTAACTCACCCGATAGACTCTAACACTTATATAAAAGCATGAAACATGAAATTACAACATAACGGGGTGGTAATTCCCGTGACGACGGGCCGGGTCGTCACATTCTCCCCCTCTTAAACAAACGCTCGTCCTCGAGCGGGTCAAGAAACATACCTGAAGTCTCAAACAAGTGAGGATAACTGCTCCGCATCTCCCGCTCGATCTCCCAAGTGGCCTCCTCCACGGGTCGACCTCTCCACTGAACCTTAACCGATGCAATCTCTTTGGACCTCAATTTTCTCACCTGACGACCCAAAATAGCAATAGGCTCCACATCATAGGATAGATCACCATCAAGTTGAATGGTGCTGAAATCTAATACATGAGACGGATCTCCAATGTACTTCCGGAGCATAGACACATGGAATACTGGATGGACGCTGGATAAGCTGGGCGGCAAGGCCAACTCATATGCCACCTCTCCAACTCTCCTAAGTATCTCAAAAGGACCAATGTACCTGGGACTCAACTTTCCCTTCTTCCCAAACCTCATGACACCCTTCATAGGTGAAATCTTCAACAATACTCTGTCACCAACCATGAAAGACAACTCTCGAACTCTACGGTCCGCATAATTCTTCTGACGAGACTGTGCTGTACGAAGCCTCTCCTGGATCAACTTTGCTCTATCCAGAGCATCCTGGACTAACTCGGTCCCTATCAATCTAACCTCACCAGGCTCAAACCATCCCACGGGGGATCTACACCGCCTGCCATACAATGCCTCATACGGGGCCATCTGAATACTCGACCGATAACTGTTGTTGTAGGCAAACTCAGCAAGTGGTAGGAACTCATCCCACGAACCACCAAAATCAATCACACAAGCTCGCAACATATCCTCCAAGATCTGAATAGTGCGCTCAGACTGTCCCTCTGTCTGGGGGTGAAATGCTGTACTCAACTCAACCCGCGTACCCATCTCTCGCTGAAATGCTCTCCAAAACTGAGAAGTGAACTGAGTACCCCTGTCGGATATGATAGACACCGGGACTCCATGCAACCGAACAATCTCTCGAATAAAGATCGCTTCCAACCACTCCGATGAGTAGGTAGTACTAACTGGAATGAAGTGAGCTGACTTGGTCAGTCTATCCACAATCACCCATACAGAATCAAACTTCCTCGCCGTCCGAGGGAGTCCAGTAACAAAGTCTATAGTGATCCTCTCCCATTTCCACTCAGGAATAACAATGCGCTGAAATACGCCATCGGGCCTCTTATGCTCGTACTTAACCTGCTGACAGTTGAGGCACCGTGCTACATGTCTGACAATGTCCATTTTCATCTTTCTCCACCAATAGTGTTGTTTCAAATCTTGATACATCTTAGCGGCTCCTGGATGGATAGAATACCGCGAGCTATGGGCCTCCTCCAGAATCAACTCACGAAGGCCATCAACATTGGGCACACATATCCGGCCCTGCATCCTCAATACGCCGTCACTATCAATGGTGACATCTCTAGCATCATCATGCTGCTCTGTCCCTCAGGACAGCCAAATGTGGATCATCATACTGGTGCTCACGAATACGATCATATAGAAATGACCGAGATACAACACAAGCCAATACCCTGCTGGGCTCCGAAATATCTAACCTCACTAGCCGATTGGCTAGCACCTGGAACATCATAAGCAAATGGCCTCTCCTCGGCTGGAATATATGCCAAGCTCCCCATACTGACCGCCTTCCGGCTCAAAGCATCGGCCACCACATTGGCCTTACCCGGATGATATAATATAGTAATGTCATAATCCTTCAGCAACTCTAGCCATCTCCGCTGTCTCAAATTAAGGTCTTTCTGTTTGAACAAGTGTTGGAGACTACGATGGTCGGTATACACCTCACAAGACACACCGTACAAATAGTGCCTCCAAATCTTCAATGCATGAACAATGGCGGCTAGCTCCAAATCATGAACAGGATAGTTCTTCTCACGTGGCTTCAACTGCCGAGAAGCATAAGCAATTACCTTACCTTCCCGCATCAACACACAACCTATCCCCACTCTCGAGGCATCACAATAAACGGTATATGAACCTGAAGCTGATGGCAATACTAACACTGGAGCTGTGGTCAAAGCTGTCTTGAGCTTCTGAAAGCTCTCTTCGCACTCATCCGACCACACGAATGGTGCACCCTTCCGGGTCAATTTAGTCAATGAAGAAGCAATGGATGAAAATTCCTGAACAAACCGACGATAATATCCCACCAAACCAAGAAAACTCCTAATCTCTGTAGCTGAGGTCGGTCTAGGCCAACTCTGCACTGCCTCTATCTTCTTTGGATCAACCTGAATACCATCACGAGACACCACATGTCCCAAAACTACCACGGATTCGAGCCAAAACTCGCACTTGGAGAATTTAGCATATAGCTTCTCCTCCTCAATCTCTGCAACACAATACTCAATTATGTTATTGCAGCCATGGGAAAGGACCATGTGTGGTAATTTGAGTATATGTATTGTTGAATGCATGTTATGGTTAGCATTACTGGCTCATGTTCAAACTTGAGGGAAGATTCATGATTTATGCCTCATATAGGTGCAGGTTGCGAGGGAAGTGGTTCCGCCGGGGGCTTTATCGAGAGGGTATTCATATGTTATAAGATTCAGTAGAGTTGGTTGCATACTGGGGCAAGTCAGGACCGGATGGCTCTCAATAGCGGTCCTATTGAATTCAAGAGGTAACGTGTGGTGCCTGATAATTCTGAGTTTATAAGTACAATTGAGGCTCAAGCTTTTGAAGCAACTTATGAAGAAAGGCACAAAATGTTCTATGATGTTATGATTTGTGGTGTAGCATTTGAGAGACATGAAATGGTCGCCGTTCTCGAGATAGCATGGCCTCATGATTTAAGGTCACTCGGGGTGAGTGCGGTTGGAATAAGTTAGGTATTGAAGGGAGATATTAACATTTCTAAGGCAATCCAGGGTAAACTGGAAGGAAGTAGATTGATTAGCCATAGTTGAGTTGGCATATTGATGTCAATGATCGGTTCATGCAACGTGATCGAGTTATGCATGTGATTTGTGGCGGTGCATTTGAGACTTGTCGGCCGTAGTGATTGATGTTATTCTGAAGTATTCTTCTGTTAGGGCCTGTTATGAGTAGGCGGACCTCGGAAAGGGTTATGGTGGCTTGGACCACTACTTAGAGATTGGCATATTCGATGGTTATGAGAATTCGTTGTATGTTGTTATAGTTCTCCTGCAGTGAGCTAAATGGAAAGTCTTATGTGATGAAGTATTAGCGTATCGTCAGTTCTAGAGTTGTGATGGAAATCGTGTCTATCGTATATCGGCACATGAGGTGCAGTGAGTGGTATGGAATTTGAAGTAAGAACCAAGGTCGCAGTTGGGTCAATGAATGTTATATAAAGAGCTCGGATGAGCAGGAAAGGAGTTTCAGTGTTTGAGTAAGATGGGTATTAACATCAGTATCACTTGAGATCAGTGTTCTGTGGGAAAGGATTTGCATCCCGGTTAGGGACTCCTGATCGCTTTTCAGTGTTAGTGCAGCCGGTGGGTTGAATGTGCAGGCCCGTTTAATTATTCAAAAGATGGTGGGAGCTTGCCCCACAAGAAGATTGTATAGCTGTGACATGTAGTCACTTGATTGGTTAGAAATTTAAGCCAGTATGAGGATTTTGGTGATATCATCCATTTGAGAATTTTTGCCTGGAGGGCACTCTACTTATTGGGTTATAGACCTGTGAAATATTATTGACTTAGCTTGGCACGACCAGAATAGACTTAAGGTCGGTGGATAGATTTAAATGTGGAAGTGAGCCTTGCGTCAGGCCGGTTATGTTTCTTCCAACAATGCGCCCTTTATGGAGGGATAGTCGCGGTCTTATTTCGCGGTTAGTTAATTCATGTAAAGATATATTGCGCCGTATGAGTGGGAGACGGGTTGGTAAGTTCCTTATGTGTTGAGGTTCCGCTCAGCGGTGATGTTATATGAGCATGATGGCTCTTGAGACTCAGATCTTATATCGCACCTTAGTTGCGCTTGAGTTTGTAGCCTATAGCGCTATATGTTTCATTGTGTCTGATATCAAGCACCCTAGTGTGCTTATGATCGATATTCAGTATTTTGATGTGACGAGCTATTCAGCTCGACATATGACTCCTTGTGTGAGTTTTATATTGTTGGGATCGGGTGGCACGCCACCGTGGTTATATTGTTGGGATCGGGTGGCACGCCGCCATGGTTATATTGTTGGGATCGGGTGGCACGCCATCATGGTTATATTGTTGGGACCGGGTGGCACGCCGCCATGGTTATATTGTTGGGATCGGGTTGCACGCCGCAACAGTGTGATGTTTATTTCAGTGTCTATAATTGCTTTCATGTGTTTTGTTTCCTATTTTCTAAGGAGGTCCATGTTTATGTGAGAGTTGAATAATTCTCTCTAGTGTTCGCCTTCCTTTGTATCATATACGAATTAGTGGATTACTAGCACATTGTGTCATCTTGTGGGACTTTCTATTATGTCTGATGTGGCCTATCGCCTGAGCAGTTCGTACTGGGTGAGATGAGATTATGTGATTTGGGGTCAGTGCAAACTGATTATATGAAGTATATTATAGAGGAAAGGATCATCCTCTGGTTTAGGACAAGGTAATGGATCTTGTCAGGAGTATAAACCCAATGAATTGTTGATTCAGTAGTTGGTTATGGATACCGGCACATCTCTTCCGTCGTGTCATTATTGTAAAAGTTGGAACGAGACCTATGTAGATCATGAGGTGCAATGGGAGCATCTGATTCGTTGAATTTTTGGCTAATTTGATCATAAAATATTATCGTGGTCCTATGGATTTTGTGTTGCAAGGTAAGAATCCAGCAAGGTTATGCAGTCATGTTTGAGGACGGCGTTTGAGGAATATTGAGTGATCTCTTGATGAAAACAAGCCTGACACAAAATTCCGGATGTTGGAATTAGGCTCTATGACTTAATTGTTTGAACAAGAGGGAATATCTTCAGATTATATCAGGCTAATGTGCTCAGCTGAGTCCTAGATTTATTGGCCCTTTTGAGATTTTGAGGCGTGTTGGGGAGGTTGCTTATGAGTTGGCCTTACCTCCCAGCCTAGCCGGAGTCCATCCCGTGTTTTATGTCTCTATTCTTCGGAGATACCATGATGACCCATCGCGTATGTTGGATTTCACCTCTGTTCAGCTAGACAAGGATCTGTCTTATGTTGAGGAGCCAGTAGCCATTCTAGACAGGCAAGTCAGGGAGCTAAGGTCAAAGAACATCGCTTCAGTAAAGGTTCAATGGCGGGGCCAGCCGGTCGAGGAGGCGACCTGGGAGACCGAGCAGGATATGCGCAGCCAGTACCCTCATCTTTTTACCACTCCAGGTATCTTTTCTATGCTCGTTCAAGCACGAACGAATCTTTTAAATATGGGAAGATGTAACGACCCGGCTGGTTGTTTTAGAAAATTACGCCCCGACCCCCAATTTAACTGTTTCCCTAAGTTCATTTCTGCTATTGTGGTTTGCCGGGAGAGTCGGTTCTGAAATTTGGAGCATTTTGGGACACTTAGTCTCTAAATGAGAGCTTTAAAGTTAGAAAATGGTCCGTAGCTGGAATAGTGTTAAGATGACCTCGGAACGGAAATCCGATGGTTCCATTAGCTCCGTTAGGTGATTTCGGGGTTGGGAGCGCGTTCGAAATGTATTTTGGAGGTCCGTAGCTCAATTAGGCTTGAAATGCCGAAGCTTGAAATTTTGGGGAATCCGAACGATAGGTGAGATTTTGATCCGAGGGTCGGAATGGAATTCCGACAATTTCTGTAGCTTCGTTATGTGATTTTGGATATGTCCGCAAATTTTCAGGTCATTCGGACATCGTTTGGTCGTGTTTTAGATCAAATGTGCAATTCGGAAAGTTTTAAGAAATTTAGGCTTGAATTCGATGTGAATTATGGGTTTTGATGTTGTTAGACGTGTTTTTATGATTGGAATAAGTTTGTATCGTGTTTTGGAGTATGTTGGTGGTTTTTGTTGGGGTCCCGGGAGCCTCGGGATGAATTCGGGGGTCCAAACGGACCAATTTGTGCCAAAGTCACTGCTGTTTCTGCTGCAATAATTGCAGAGCAATTTTGCTCTCCGTGATCGCGGAGATGGCCATGCGATCGCGTAAGGGAAAAACCCTGAGCTCTGCGATCGCGAAGTGAGGTGTGCGATCGCGTAAGTCTGGAAGTTGAAGCATCGCGATCGCGTGAGGTAGTATGCGATCGCGTAGGGTAGTTTGGGGAGCCGGCCGAGTTTGTTCTTCACGATCACGTTCGTATCATTGCGATCGCGTAGGGCCGCTAAGTTGTTCACTGCGATCGCGTCCAGGACCACGCAATCGCGTAGAGTAAAAATCTGTGGCCTAGGATCTGTGCATCGCGATCGCGAGCCTAGAGCTGCGATCGCGTAGAGTTAATTGGCCTGGCAGTGACTTTAAGTCCAGAAACATTTCAGACACGGCCTAATACACAAAAATGCCATTGTTGAGCTCCAAGAGAGAAAATTGAAGGGGAAACGCTGGGATATCATCGGGAAATCATCGGGGGTAAGTTTCTTGACCTTAATCCGTTAGTTTATCATGAAATCCGTGTTTATTTCACTGAAAATGGAAGATTAAAGGTGGGTTTGAGCCCTAGGCCTAAATTTTAGAAAACCTTTGATTTGAATGGGCAAACGGAGTCCGATTTCGATAAATTTTATATGCACGGACTCATATTGAGATAAGAAACCCGAATATATAACTTTCGTGATTTTTCGATAAGCGTACCGAAAGTCGGGCTTTGGCAACTTGTGGGTTTTGGCGTATTTTGAGTTGTTTTGATTGGGTAATGCCCAATTGGCCTATTTTGATGTGATTCTATTGATTTTTATCAGATACTACACCTGTGGAGGCCGACATTCGCGGCAAGAGAGTTGTCTCTTAGCGGTTTTGTACCGGAGTCGAGGTAAGTGGCTTGTCTAACCTCGTGTGGGGGAACCCTTACCCCTAGGATATTATGTGATAGTTTAAATGTCTTGTACGTGAGGTGACGGGCGTGTACATGCGCTAGTTGTTGTAACTCACTTTACTTGAATTGTCCAATTCGTGATATTCCGGTTCTTAGCTTATTAAATTGTGATATTTACCTGGTATTCATTAGGGAAGCATGATTAGGTAGGGTTTATCTGTCTAATTTCCTAATTGTCCTACTTGAACTTCTTGATAATTGTTGGCACTAGTCCTCGGTGAAGTTGTAGTTAAGCATATTATGTTTTCTTTGTGCGTTTTCTTTATTTGTTGTATTGGTGGACTGCAGGTTCAATTCCCGGAGATCCCAGGGCTGTGGGTTCGATTCCCAGAGACCCGGATTGCTAATCCCAGGGTTGTGGGTTCGATTCCCAAAGATACGGAGTGGTATTGTTTGTGGACTGCGGGTTCGATTCCCGGAGATCCAAGGGTTGCGTGGTTCGATTCCTGGAGACCCGGAGTTTATTGATATATTATTGAGATATGGACTGTGGGTTCGATTCCCGAAGATCCTGAGATCATTGAGATACATCCCGAGGTATTGAGACATGGGCTACGAGTTCGATTATCGGAGACCCAGAGATACTGTTATTGGGACTGCGGGTTAAATTCCCGTAGCTCCTGGACTGTTGATTATCGAGTGTGTTATACCTCATTTTAAACTGGTTAGAATAAGGTACAACATATAGGCGATTTCGAGTTTGATTAAAGTTAAAGAGTCGCCACCTAATTAATTATGGTGAATTAGGACACCTAATTGTTGATTAAAGTAATTTAAAGTATAACTCTGTTAGTGGTCTACTTAACCTAAAGATTCTAGGTAAGGGTTCAATTAATCTAAAGGGAAGGTTTTTAAGGCACCCTTTAAGATCCATTAAAAAGGTTAACCGACCGGACTTAAATTAATTAAGGCTAAGTGTAAAAGCAACTATGCTTAAAGTCCAATTAGAGAAAATAAGTTTGAGAAAAGTATTTTGTAAGTCCAAATTAACCAAAGTAGCAATTACGGAAAATGTAGCAATCTAAAAGTTCAATTGTATGTGCATAATGACATTAAATTACTTAAAATAACTCCTAGTCTCAAATGTCCAAATAGGCATAAATGTAAGACATCTACGTCATATTAAAAGTAGATTTTTGTATGTATACTTAAAAAAATGTCACGTTATTAGTTAGCCAAATGTAAAGATCAAATAGATATAATATGAGATGAGGATTGCTTCTCGATTTAGGAGCAGTGATAGCCCCAAAATATTTTTGAAATCAATTTTCATCTGTAGTTGATTTCTTATTGTAGTGAAATTTTCTTAAGTGATAAACATTAATTGTAAGCTTCTCTAAACACCTGAACCAAAAAAATCAAATAACGTCAAGGTAATCCAAGCTAAAGAGCAATTCATCAAAGAAAAAAAGAAAAAAAAGAAAAAAAAACTAAGCAAAATGTAGTATTCATAAAAAGACATTTGGATGAAGATTATGGCAGAATATTTGCCCGTCTCTTTAAATTTTCTGTTTCGTATGCACTCAATCAGAAGGAGATGGACGTAAAGGAAGATGCAGACGTGGGTTCTCGGTTTAGCAGCAACGTCGAGTCCTAAAGCAAGACTCAAGAGCGCTCCCATGTGCCATGCAAAACAGAGAAGAGAAAAAAAAACAAGATCAATGAAAATTCTTAAAATTCAGCTTGACAGAATGATGGAAATTTAGCAATGCGCACAACCGAAACTAAGCAAGCATACCAAGTAATTAGGCGAAGAAACTACAATATTCATACTAAAGGAAACAATTCAAATGCAACTCCTATAACATCGTTAATGAGCTTGTACATATAAAATGCATGAAGCGAAAGTACCATTCCTACGACATATACTCTTTTTCACTGAAATGAAAAGAAACTATTCTTTCTAGTTACATGCCAAAACTCATTTTATAAACTAAATCTTTTTAGTCAAAAGCTTATTATTAGTCAAGGCAGTGACCTCAAAAGTCATGAGGGTAGATATGAAAATAAATACTTAAGTTTACAACAAAGAAGTATATTCTATAAGCCTAGATACTAAATACTAGCAAGGAAAAGTTGCACGGGTAAATGTTATTGTCATATTTAAACTAAAGAGTGAAGTTTACTAAATAGGTCTTAGACATGATACTAATACTTGATTAAGTCATAATCACTTCCTATTACTTTTAGACAAAACAGAAAAGAAAGCACACATTAGCAATTAACATCAAGCATTTATTTTTATTTGTTTAACATTTGGGTGGATGAAATAGTATTTAAATTTAAAGTCATACTTTCTGTACTGTGCTTTCTTTAAACATAGTGATAATTAGATCTAAAACACTTACCAGTGCTAATTAACGAAAAAGAGTCACATAAGTAAGATAAAAATCTAACCCCCAAATAATTACTCTACTTAACTTAGTCAAAGATTCTAAAATTTAAAAGGTGTGATTTCTACCCTTAAATCAATAGCTTTGCTCCTCTACAGGTATGTGAAATCAACATTTATCCACAAGTAGTTTTAATAAAACATAGCAATTGATTGTTCTAGAATTAATATCCTGGGTAAAAAAAATAAAATCTTAAATCTATGTTTCTTCAATGTGAAATATATCTATAGGTTCAAACAAATGTGTCAGGCAAGAACAGTAAGGCACATCTTTTCCGAATAGACTTTTGTACATAATATAACTAAACCATATTCAACAACACTTAAACCAAAATAAAACCCGGTGAACTTGTAAGAATACCGGCAGATTCTTTCCCTAAAGAATATAATTTTATACAAAATTAAAAAAAATAAAAAAAATGAAAAAAACAACTAAGTTATGATTTCTGATTAAACGAAAACAACACATATCACATTAACAAAAAAATAGACAAGAGTTTGGAGAGAACCGACCTTTTATGGAGCAGTGAATCTGAGGCTTTGAGGTCTCAGATCTACCCTTTTTGATTCCGAATCGAAGCTTGAGAGAGATAGAGCAAAAAAATTAAAAGTATAAATATGATTTTTTTTTCTTCCCTGGCTAAAAACTTTGGCAGTATTTATAGATAGAACTTAGGGTTTATGGGGTAGAAATTGAGCGGGATTTCGAAATTGGAGTAAACAAATTTAAAATTCAAACGTTTGTACCCGTTTGAGAGTCAAACCTCAAGAAAATCTGATTCAAAAAGTTCTTTGGCCTCTTCTTCTGACCAAATCTCGTGACAGAGGTAGATATTCAGAAAAGGCACGAAGAGGGGAGATGGGAGAGAGGAGAGTGTCTGGAAAGTGTTCTTTTGCACGAAAATGGTAGAATAAATTTTGGTTTGGAGATGAAGGAGTTTGGAATTTTGCTCAAAGAAGGAAAGAAGAGGGTGCTTGACTAATTTAGCAGAAAAGAGGATGAGCGTAGGTTTTTTAAGGATTATGCTAAGTGGGCTTGGTTTTAGTGTGAGGGTTGGGCTTGGAATGGTCTTCCCTTTCTTCAAATTAATTGATTGGGCTCCTATATCTTAACAACTTAGACTCAATAAATTTTATAAATATATAATAACAAATAAATACATATTTTATCAGTAAAATTAATATATATAAAAAACATAAAAAAAAAAAAAAATTACATGAAGTGGTAGAGGATTATACAATATTTTGGCATGAAAAACCTGAAAATAGTCCATTAATTACACAAACCTATTGGCATGATTTTATATCCACTTTAAATTATTCTTGATACATTATAATTCTTTAACTATGGCCATTTTAAAATAGTATCAAAAAATTTACACATATATTTCAAAACTTGACGAAACTTCAAAAGTATTAGTAGTATATAATGTGTATAATATAGTACTATATGTTATATGCATCACACACACACATACGCATATATATATATATATATATATATATATATATATATTATTTAATATAATATGTTATTTTTTATAATAAACAAAGAATGCTATTATTTATGAGAACAATTCTTTTAAAAGGATCGAGTGAGCAAAAACACTAAAAGGAAAACTTAGATCATATACGATATTATAATTATATTTATATTAATGCTAATTGTACTAAGACATTGTTATAGCAACAATAGTAGTAGATAATAATAATGATAGAATAATAATAATAATAATAATAATAATAATAATAATAATAATAATAATAATAATAATAATAATAATAATAATAATCACTCCAATAACTATAACAATAATAGTAATAGAACGTAACAGATATTTAAAATAGAGCATTAGATTATTAATGACTAGGGAGCACCAGAAAATTAATTAGAAGAAAGGTAGGACAAAATTGGGTATCAACAGCTGCCCCTCTTTGACCGGAAATGATGAAAGAGTTTTCGGGTAAAGAAATTGATGTAGTAGCCAATTTTGTCCTTGCCAACAAGTACACCCTTGAAAGAATGATGATGATATGGATGTTTCGGAAAATTATGGAATGGAATGATTTCGATCGAACGTCCAATTTTAAGTAGGCTTACATGTTGTTCTATTAGGCGAACGAGCCTAGATGTCCTATTGAGGGCGGGCATGCTTAAGGAAGGATCGAAATAATTTCCAAAAAGAAAGGTATTCTATAAGGTTGTGGCCGAACTCCAACTTTCGAGTTATTTGCATATTTCGGGCTTTATGAGAATCATGACATTTATAGTTTAAGTAGGTGTTGACTTTGAAATTGCCCCAGCATCGCATTTATGGTGAGATCAAGTATTTGAAATAAACTGGGATAATTTGAATAAAATTGCGTGGACATAAGTGTCAAGATGGATATGACTAAGCCTAAGTGTTTGAATTGTCAACATATCCGCGAATTTGGAAGGATGTAGATAGGAGTATATCTTTGACCTCTTGCTGACGAGTTTGACTCCACCTTCAGCAATTGCCCCAGTTCACTGCTTAGATATGATCCACGACTTGATGTGCTATATCTCCTGTTAAACTCAACAAGCTAGGTAAAATTGTTAGTAAACGAGATATAAAAATATGATAAGTCGTATTTCATTAAAATAATACCTCTAAGCCGTTAATTTATCATAAAATAAGCCAAGTATGTTAAAAAATATTTGATCATGACTAATAAAATGAGGCTTCGAGCCAATGATTCATGTAAGCGGTGCCTTTCAGCGGTGACTTATGTATGATTGATAAAAATGAGGCATTTAAGCCAATGATTGATGAAAATGAGGCATTTAAGCCAAATGATGAAGTAGTTGAGGCGTTTAAGCCAAATGACTGATGAGGCTCTCCGAGCCAGATGATTTATGGTAATAAAATTCCTTGTGTGGCGCATTTAGAAATAATGGTGCGGTGCAGTTGAAAGAATTTGCATTGTGCATTTGCAAGCAATGATATAATAATTTTTTAAGCATTTATGCGGTGCATTTGCAGTGCCTTTGAAAGCATAAGTGTTGTGCATTTGAAAGCATATTATGCAATTTGCAAGCAATGGTGCATTCGAAAAATAATGGTGCAATGCATTTGAAAGCATTTGTGCGGTGCGTTTGAAAGCAATGGTGCAGTGCATTTGCAGTGTATTTAAAAGCAATGGTGCAGTGCATTTAAAGCAGTAGTGCGATGCATTTAAAATCAATGGTGCGGCGCATTTGAAAGCAATGGTGCAGTGCATTTGCGGTGCATTTGAAAGCAATGGTGCAGTGCATTTGCAATTCATTTGAAAGCAATGGTGCGATGCATTTAAAAGTCAATGCGCAATATATTTAAAGTTATATGCGATGTAGTTTGCATTTATAAAAATTAGTAGCTAAAAAGTAGTGACAATGTATTTTTTTTTAAAAACATATTGTAAATTCCAAAATTGTCATTAGAAAGAATCTCAAACTTGGATTTTAAGGATAATCAATACTCAGAAGGTGTAATTTTCTATAAAAGAAATTCAAACCGCTCGACGAAGGGCATTGATATTTATGTCAGTCATTAATTCTTCTGCTTCCTCTATCTTGAAATCTGCACTCAAAGAAAAATTGTGAGTTTGGGGGGAAGGTTGATTTGTGTTGACTTTGATGCTCTGGACTTTGATGATCTTGCGCTTCCCTCTTTGTTTGGACTTGTAACCTCCACCCATCACTGAATCTTGGTGAACGAATAGTTAAAAAATTTTGATGAAAAATCCTATTTTAATAAATAAAGTATGCATAATTTTTATAAAATAAAGTTGTTGCCGAATTTTGTATTGTGACATGCTCGTGAAACAAAGTAAACGTCCTCATCTGGAATCTGCCGTTCGTCTTGCTTGAACATCCTTTGCCGATGGCTGATGCCTCCTCATGACAACGCCTTCAAAAGCTGCCCCAGTTTCCAATCTGGGGGGAAATATTGAGTTTTATTATGATGAGACCGAACCCATAGGGCTGCCTACGTATCCCCTCTTAAACGGGAATCAGGTCAAACGTAGTTCATTTACATTAAGAAATATTTCATAGAAAAGAAACATGCAGATATGCCTCTAGATGTAGTATCTCTTGACTGCGTCTGCATTTATAGGCTTGGGCCACACTTCTCCATCCATTTCTGCTAGAATCAATGCTCCTCCAGTCAATACTCGATGCACCATGTAAGGACCTTGCCAATTTGGTGCAAACTTTCCTTTAGCCTCACTTTGGTGCGGGAATATGCGCTTCAGAACCAATTGCCCCGGTTTGAACTTACGCGGTTTCACTTTCTTGTTGAAAGCTCTAGCCATCCTATTTTGATAGAGTTGACCATGGCAAACTGCATTCATTCTCTTCTCATCAATAAGCATTAGTTGTTCGTATCGATTCTTCACCCATTCCGCATTGCTCAGCTCGGCTTCCTGGATGACCCTCAAAGATGGTATTTCAACTTCCGCTGGCAATACGGCTTCAGTTCCATAGACCAAAAGATAAGGCGTTGCCCCAGTTGATGTCCTGACTGTAGTGCGATATCCGAGGAGAGCAAATGGTAGCTTCTCATGCCAATGCCTGTAGTTATCAATCATCTTCCGCAATATCTTCTTAATATTCTTGTTGGCCGCTTCAACGGCTCCGTTCATCTGAGGCCGGTAGGGAGTGGAATTTCGGTGAGTAATCTTGAACTTATCACATATTTCTTGCATCAAGTCACTATTGAGATTGGCTCCATTATCTGTAATGATTGACTCAGGAATTCCAAATCGGCAAACAATGTTGTTGCGGACGAAATCTGCTACCGCCTTCTTTGTAACTGACTTGTAAGAAGAGGCTTCTACCCATTTTGTAAAATAATCAATAGCTACCAAGATAAATCTATGCCCATTTGATGCAGCAGGCTCAATAGGGCCAATGACGTCCATGCCCCAAGCTGCGAACGGCCAAGGGGAACTCGTTACATTGAGTTCATTTGGCGGGACTCGAATCAAATCACCGTGAATCTGACACTGATGACATTTCTGTACAAAACGAATGCAATCTGTTTCCATGGTCATCCAAAAGTAACCTGCTCGTAAAATTTTCTTTGCCAAAGTAAAACCATTCATGTGAGGCCCACATGTCCCTGCATGTATCTCTTCGATCAGTTTGGTTGCTTCTCTAGCATCTACACACCTCAACAGTCCTAAATCTGGGGTCCTCCTATATAGGATTTCGCCGTTTAGGAAAAAGTGATTTGCCAATCTCCTAAGTGTTCTCTTCTGGGTACTGGTTGCTCCTTCAGGGTAATCCATTGTCTTGAGATATCTCTTAATGTCGAAATACCATGGTTCTCCGTCTGGCTCTTCATCCACATGGAAACAATAAGCTGGCTGGTCTTGCACATTCACCTTAATGGGATCTATATAGTTTTTATCTGGATGTTGAATCATTGAAGACAAAGTTGCCAAAGCATCTGCAAACTCATTTTGAACTCTTGGAACATGCTTGAATTCCACCTTGATAAACTTCTTGCACAACCCTTTTACACAATGTAAGTACGGTAGGATTTTCGTATTCTTTGTGTTCCATTCGCCTTGTACTTGATGAATCAGCAAGTCTGAATCACCTATAACCAACAACTCTTGGATGTTCATATCAACAACCATTCTAAGCCCAAGTATACAAGCCTCATATTCTGCCATGTTGTTGGTGCACGGAAACCGAAGTTTCGCTGAGATTGGATAATGCTGTCCAGATTCTGAAACTAAAACTGCTCCAACTCCGACTCCTTTGAAGTTTGCTGCTCCATCAAAGAACATTCTCCAACCAGAATATGCTTCTGAAATGTCTTCTCCCGCAAATAATACTTCTTCATCTGGGAAGTACGTCCTAAGTGGCTTGTATTCTTCATCCACGGGATTTTTTGCAAGATGGTCAGCTAAAGCTTGTCCTTTGATGGCTTTTTGAGTAACATACACGATGTCAAATTCACTTAGCAAAATCTGCCACTTTGCTAGCTTTCCTGTAGGCATGGGTTTCTGAAAGATGTACTTGAGCGGGTCCATCCTGGAAATAAGAAAAGTGGTGTACGCTGACAAGTAATGCCTTAACTTTTGTGCCACCCAAGTTAAGGCACAACAAGTGCATTCCAACAAAGTATACCGTGTTTCATACGGTGTGAACTTCTTGCTCAAGTAGTATATGGCTTGCTCCTTCCTCCCAGTTTCATCGTGTTGCCCCAAAACACATCCAAATGCATTATCTGATACGGACATGTATAACAACAATGGCCTTCCAGGTTCCGGAGGTACCAGCACAGGTGGGTTAGATAAATATTCCTTGATTCTATCAAAAGATCGTTGACATTCTTCTGTCCATTTGGTAGTGGCGTCTTTCCTCAGCATCTTGAATATTGGCTCACAAATCACCGTTGATTGGGCTATGAAACGACTGATGTAGTTAAGGCGACCAAGGAAACTCATCACGTCCTTCCGATTCTTTGGAGGTGGCAGGTCTTGGATAGCCTTTATCTTTGAAGGATCCAACTCTATGCCCCTTCTACTAACAATGAAACCTAATAATTTTCCAGCTGGAACTCCGAATGCACACTTTGCAGGATTCAGTTTTAGATTGTACCGCCGCAACCTATCAAAGAACTTCTTTAGGTCTACCAAGTGATCTGAACTCTTCCGCGATTTGATGATGACATCGTCCACATAGACTTCAATCTCTTTATGGATCATGTCATGAAAAATAGTTGTCATAGCTCTCATGTATGTAGCACCTGCATTCTTGAGTCCAAAAGGCATCACTCGATAACAATATACCCCCCAAGGTGTGATAAATGCTGTCTTCTCAGCATCATCTTCATCCATCAAAATCTGGTGGTAACCAGCAAAACAATCAACGAATGACTGCAACTCGTGCTTTGCACAATTGTCAATGAGTATATGGATATTTGGGAGTGGGAAATCATCCTTTGGGCTAGCCTTGTTAAGATCCCGATAATCCACACATATTCTGATCTTCCCATCCTTTTTTGGGACTGGTACTATATTGGCCAACCAGGTGGGGTACTTCGTGACTCGGATGACATTTGCCTCAAATTGCTTGGAGACTTCTTCTTTGATCTTCAAACTTAAGTCTGTTTTGAATTTTCTTGTCTTTTGCTTTATCGGAGGACAAGATGGATCCGTTGGCAACTTATGGGAAACAATATTAGTGCTCAAACCAGGCATGTCATCATATGACCAAGCAAACACATCAACGTATTCTCTTAGAAGATCTACATATTCTTCCTTTTCTGATGGTGTCAAATGGACACTGATTCTTGTTTCTTTTATAGACTCTGAATTTCCCAAATTTATGAGCTCTGTTTCATCCAAATTTGGTTTTGACTTGTTCTCAAACTGCTCAAGTTCTTTAGTTAATTCTGTAGGCGGCACATCTTCTTCATATTCTTCAAGATCTTGCTTGTTATTTTGTTCACTTGTTTCATTGCATGTCACATTTACGGTGTCGGCATTTTTATTAATTTGTTTGCAAGGTTCTCGGCGAACCGGGGATGGGGTACAAGTCCAATTTTTCAAAACATCTCCAGGTGCGGCATCCCAAATAGTTGGCGCCTCGGTGCAATCCTTCAAAATCACGTTGCAGTCGGCAATGAATAGGTTCCTGATTCCTTCAACGAGGTCATCTTCAGCATCTTCACCTAACTCATGAATTGTAACTGTCTTGGGGAATGACTGGATTAGCTGCGGGATAGGCTGTGGCGGGACAATGTCACTTTTCTTGAGACAAGCCTCCGAGAATTCTTTCGGAGTGGGTTCGTACCCTAGGCCAAAGGTGTTGTTATGCCCTGGTAACTGAATTGGTTCCACTATTCCATGCAACCTTGCTCCAAGTCCTTGACCAGGCTCAAAACCGTTCTTCAACATTTCTGATGCCACCATCACGAGCACACTTGGCAACTTTATCTCCTTACCTCGAGTAGCAGTTACAATTTCTTCAATGTGGAAAGTGGCTCCATCCAGCCTCTCCACACTTTCAATGACAGGGATCGAATTCCCGGGGTAAATGGGATTGCTTGCTTCTCCATGAATCACAACTTCCTGGTGATTCCATACAAACTTCACGTTCTGGTGCAAAGTGGAAGGGACTGCACCAGCCATGTGAATCCACGGCCTTCCCAATAATAGATTATAAGTAGCAGATATGTCTAACACTTGAAATTCAATGATAAACTCCACAGGCCCAATTTGTAATGCTAAGTTAATTTCACCAATGGCGCTCCTTTGCGCTCCATCGAAAGCTCTAACATTCACATGACTTTCACGAACCTTTCCAATGTCAATTCCCAAGGCTTTGAGGGTAGTGAAAGGACATATATTGAGTGCAGAACCATTATCGATCAAAACCTTTGAAACAAACTTGTCATTGCATTTGACAGTGAGATGCAAAGCTTTGTTGTGACTTAGACCTTCAGGCGGCAATTCATCCTCGTGAAAAGAAATCTTGTGGGATTCTAGAATTTGGGCCACCATAGTTTCCAAATGTTCACTAGTTGTCTCGGCTGGTACATATGCTTCATTGAGTACTTTTACCAAAGCATTCCTGTGGCTATCAGAACTCATCAATAATGACATGAGGGAAATTTGAGCCTGGCGTCTTCTTTAGTTGGTCTATAACAGAGTATCCGCTACATTGCATTTTTCTCCAAAACTCTTCTACTTCAGCTTCTGTCACGGACTTCTTCTGGTTGTTGTCCTTACTTGAAGTTCCTCGTGATGCTTCTTCAGGAACATAACACCTACCGGATCTTGTCATACCTGCAGCAGCAGCAACTTCTACAACTAATTTTGCCTTTCCTTTGTTCCTTATATCAGACTGATAGTCCCAAGGAACTGCTTTGGTTTCAAATGAGGGTGTCTGAGAGACTAGAGCCATGACCCTGGGTTTCAGAGGGAGTGTTTCCACCTCAATTGGTGCTCGCACTTGCACTGTGATGACAGGAGCAATGAAGGCAGATGACACAGCCTTTTTCTCATCTTCAATTGGTACAATTGTTCCTTCCAAATTCCAATCCTCATCAGTAGATATCATGTTAATACCGGCATCATCGTGATTTGGAAGAGGGTTGTTGTTCACATTCGGCGGAGCTCCCTTAAGCTGAATGGTTCCTGCTTTGATCAACTCTTCTATCTTATCTTTGAGAGTAAGGCAATTTTCTGTGTCATGTCCAGTCACACCAGAGTGATATGCACAACGCTTGGTCCCATCATACCATCCTGGGAGGGGGTCGGGAACTTTTCCTGGGACAGGTTGGAATACTCCTGCAGCTTTCAACCTTTCATACAACTGGGCTAAAGGTTCAGCTAGGGGTGTATAGGTTTTGGCCGGTTTTCTTTCAAAGCTCGGGCGAGGTCTAGGTGCATTTGGGCGGTTTTGTGATTGGTAGCGGGGTTGAGGTGGATATGTGGGTTGGTAATATGGTGGATTCTGGTATGCTGGTGCTCGGGGTGGATAATAGGTTGGTTGGGCATTATAAACAGGATAGGGAATGGGCGAAGGCTGGTAGTAAGATTGAGGAGTTTGGGTGTATGGGCTATAATATGAAGGTTGGGGTAACGGGTTTTGGTAGGTTAACATTTGGTTAGGCCTGCGGTCTTGGACGGTCATAACAGCGGATACTTCTTTTTCCTTCTTCTTACTTGCTCCTCCAATATTTCCTGACTGGATCGCCTTACTTGTTGCTTGTAGTGCTGCCAAATTTGTAATCTTTCCTGATTTGAGACCTTCCTCTATAACGTCTCCCATCCTAACAACTTCCGAGAATTTCTGCCCCATCATACTTATCAATCTCTCATAATATGTTGCATCCGTTTGAGATCGAATAAAAGTAGTTGTCATCTCATCCTCTCCCATCGGGGGTTGGACTCTTGCTGCTTCTGCCCTCCATCTCATGGCATACTCTCTAAAGGATTCTGTTGTTTTCTTCTCCAACGTCATCAAATAGAATCTATCTGGGTTGGTCTCGGTGTTAAATCTGAATCTGTCCATGAATTCTTGTGCCATGACACTCCAGCTGCGCCATTTCTGTGGGTCTTGACTTGTGTACCAATCAAGGGCTTCCCCTGTAAGACTCCTGATAAACAGCTTCATCCTGATAGCTTCATCCTTTCCCACTCCAACTAACTTATCACAGTACGACCTCAAATGAGCTCGCGGGTTTCCTTTTCCGTCAAACATGTCAAATTTTGGTACTTTATATCCTACAGGTAAATCAACATCGGGATGAACACATAGATCTTCATACTCCAAACCTTCCATACTCCTAACAGTTTTCAAACTTTTGAATGCTTCCTTTAACTCACGAATCTCCTTTGCCATGTACTCGTCGGCTTTGGACCTTACATCTTTTTCTGCTTCCTGATATTGATACACTTCAGAGTGAAGTTGGTGAGGCATAGGGGTAGTAAAAGGTTGTGCTTCCGCTACATATACCGGTGGAACATGCTGCATGTTAGGAATAGCGGCGTGTGCCATCGGTATGTGTTGCGTTACATGGTGATTTTGGGTTAGCGGGGTGCTTTGGGCTGGTGATGGTTGGGAAACATATGATGTGGTAAAATTCGATGGGTTGGCTTGTTGCGAGTTAACATGTGCGTTAGTGGATGTTTGCTTGTTGTTGTGAAGTGGAGGGTTTGGTGGAAGGTGTTCCGGGATAGATGAGTCAAAAGATGGGAAAGGTGGCGGGATAGGTGCATTTGTCCTTTCTTCAGGAAGTGGTGTGTTGAGACTAATAGAAAGATTGGTAAGGTTCCGCAGCCGTTCAATTTCACCTTGCAAGTTAGTCACTTGTTGCGACAACTGGGCAATGTGTTCATCACGAAGGGTAACCTCCCTTCCGTCCGAAGTCTCGGGTTCGTCTCGTTGAACAGTGACAAGTCCCAAGCCTGTCATATTAGGTGTGTTTGATCCAGTCATGTTGGTAGCTGCTCGTGCCTTCGATCTCGTGAAGTATGGGTGTTCGGCCAGTTCGCAGTCAACACAAATCAACCTTGGGGAGTAATAAAATAGAAAAACCTTTAAAAAGAAAAATAAAGACAATGTTAGTAAGTGGTGATTAAAAGCAAATATATCACGTAACAAACAAATCATATAATAACAAATAATTCAAGCAATGTTAAGCGTGTCCTAGTATGCAGGGGACCTCTTTGTGCCAGAGGTAGGCCTAGCGAGAATTTGAGAGATAAACACACCATTATATATCATCCCATTGCTCCTTAATTAGACATCCAAAACAAACTTTCATTGATAATCCAAGCTTAGTACATAAATAAAAGGGGAAATTGCCTTAACTTAAAACGATTACAATGGCATAGCCTTAATTAAAATAAAGATTACAACATAGTTCTAATCTAGTTGACTGAGGATGGTTCTTCATTTCTCCTTAGCCTTTTCGCTGCGCTGATTGCCTCATCAATTTTCTGGCGATTCTTCACAAGGTAAACCATGGCTAGCTTTCCTCCTTCGTTCAGTCCTTGGCAATAGCATTCTATGAATTGCTTCTCGAGGTCTCCATCCAAATCTTTGAGTCTTTGCTCCATTTCCACAGCTTGTTGTTTCCACATTTCTATTTGTTGCTTCTGCATCTCTTCTCGTTGTCTCAACATTTCAATCTCTTTGTTTTCCTTCTCATGCTGCTCCTTGTGCTTTGCTTCAGACTCGGACACCCTTCTTTTTAGCCGGCGGTACTTGATTTCAGCTTCGGCTGCCTTATCTTTGATTCGGCCACCCATATTAATCCCTCTTGTGACAGAACCTTCTAGGTTGGCACGTAACCATTCTAAATAAAAAGTGTCACATCCAGCTTGGTACCTATCTGGTGCAATTGTATCCTTGACCATAGCTCTCTTGTTTTTCCACATCCTGAGAATTTCCTTTGCAAAAGGAATTTTATCATCATCATAGTCAATTCGATAATGATCCATATTATCAACTTGCGGTATGACTTGCGTTCTCCGGCTTGTCTCATAACTCGTAATGGAGCATATGGTTGAAGTCCTCGAAGCCCGATGAGAACCAAATAAGGTAGCATTTTTCCGCGGATTACAAAACTCTCAGATGGATACCAAGAAAACATCCATTGGATTGTGGTATCGTTTAGCTTGCTAAGTAACTTGCCCCATCCTTTAACACTATTTGGATGTTTGAATGCAACCACTGGTATCGTGTATGACGTGATGTGATTAGCACCATTTTGCTTGTAAAGCTCTTGGCTTCCACTGATCTTTTGGAGATGCCCCATAAACCATAACTGCAACAATAAATTACATCCCTCAAAATGTTTATATCCTTTCTTGCAAAGGCCTAAAGCTCGGTATATATCTGCAACAACCATCGGCACTATGGTGTATGGTTTTCCATCAATGCCATTAAATAATGCATCAGTAACCATGACAAGTCGGGTGTGAATCTCCTGTTTTGCTCCTCGGGGAAATACTATGAGCCCGAGGAAACAAACCGAAAAAGCGAATACTCTCTTTTCACTCCAAGAAGAATGCGAGGAGAACTTTTCTCGATGTCGTAGAAAAGCACCCGAGCATCCAAAAATGTCAAATAGATAATCAAGGGGTATTTTGGATTCTTTCAAATGCTCTAACCCAATTTCTTTCTCAAAACCAAACTTTTCAAGGAACTCTTTTATTGAGGGATTTTTTGGAATAATCATGCCAGCACTTTGCCAAGAATGTTTGCCTTTCCATAACAAACTCACATTCTCTATGAAACCTCCAATTTCTTCTAACAATGGTGTCATCTCATTTTCCCCAAATCTGAATACGACCCTTTCTTCATCCCAAAAAGTGACTGCTGCCTCGATAATTTCCCTACACGTTGTGACTTCCATAAGTAACGGTAAATGACCCAGCTTCTTTCTCACTTCGAATTGTGCGCTTTCTCCTAAGTTTCTCCACCATGCCTTTAGTTTGGGAGGGATGTCCAACACCATGCCGATCTTTGGGTAGGCAACTTGACTCATAATTTCCTGCATCACAGAAAAAATTAATCCTACCCGTTTTCCAATTAGGAGTAAGTGGTCCACATAATCGGTGTGTTTACCTTTCAAATGATGCACATAAAGGATGAATAGGTGTCACTCGGGGTTATAAACCCGCTTGGACATTTGGATAAGGCTAACTAATGGACTTAATACACCTAGGGTATTAAGCCTCCTAAAGTTGCGTGATGCATGCTCCTAATAAGGGATTTGGTTTAGCTCTATCCTAGGTCGGCTAAGAGTAGGTTTTCTAGACTGGTCTTCTCCCAAGCGGACCACTTGAGAGTGAAAAGTTATGACTGTCGATTGCACCGCTGATCGACTTACCCACAAACTTTTTCCTAAAAGGTATATTTTTTTTTTTGAAAAAGTGCACGGCCGCAAACCGCGTAACCGCTAGGTGTGTGCTCGGTGTGAGTTTTCCAAAAGTGGAGGAAGTGAAACGGAAGGACAATTATATAAAAGTTGTAACACATAAAGTTATAAAAAAACATATAATATGTAAAACAATTTATATAGCCACATAGATAACACACAAGCCTTAATTTTAACTAAGCCCGTTATGGTCAGAACCTAAGATCCCCAGCAGAGTCGCCAAGTGTGTTATACCTCATTTTAAACTGGTTAGAATAAGGTACAACATATAGGCGATTTCGAGTTTGATTAAAGTTAAAGAGTCGCCACCTAATTAATTATGGTGAATTAGGACACCTAATTGTTGATTAAAGTAATTTAAAGTATAACTCTGTTAGTGGTCTACTTAACCTAAAGATTCTAGGTAAGGGTTCAATTAATCTAAAGGGAAGGTTTTTAAGGCACCCTTTAAGATCCATTAAAAAGGTTAACCGACCGGACTTAAATTAATTAAGGCTAAGTGTAAAAGCAACTATGCTTAAAGTCCAATTAGAGAAAATAAGTTTGAGAAAAGTATTTTGTAAGTCCAAATTAACCAAAGTAGCAATTACGGAAAATGTAGCAATCTAAAAGTTCAATTGTATGTGCATAATGACATTAAATTACTTAAAATAACTCCTAGTCTCAAATGTCCAAATAGGCATAAATGTAAGACATCTACGTCATATTAAAAGTAGATTTTTGTATGTATACTTAAAAAAATGTCACGTTATTAGTTAGCCAAATGTAAAGATCAAATAGATATAATATGAGATGAGGATTGCTTCTCGATTTAGGAGCAGTGATAGCCCCAAAATATTTTTGAAATCAATTTTCATCTGTAGTTGATTTCTTATTGTAGTGAAATTTTCTTAAGTGATAAACATTAATTGTAAGCTTCTCTAAACACCTGAACCAAAAAAATCAAATAACGTCAAGGTAATCCAAGCTAAAGAGCAATTCATCAAAGAAAAAAAGAAAAAAAAGAAAAAAAAACTAAGCAAAATGTAGTATTCATAAAAAGACATTTGGATGAAGATTATGGCAGAATATTTGCCCGTCTCTTTAAATTTTCTGTTTCGTATGCACTCAATCAGAAGGAGATGGACGTAAAGGAAGATGCAGACGTGGGTTCTCGGTTTAGCAGCAACGTCGAGTCCTAAAGCAAGACTCAAGAGCGCTCCCATGTGCCATGCAAAACAGAGAAGAGAAAAAAAAACAAGATCAATGAAAATTCTTAAAATTCAGCTTGACAGAATGATGGAAATTTAGCAATGCGCACAACCGAAACTAAGCAAGCATACCAAGTAATTAGGCGAAGAAACTACAATATTCATACTAAAGGAAACAATTCAAATGCAACTCCTATAACATCGTTAATGAGCTTGTACATATAAAATGCATGAAGCGAAAGTACCATTCCTACGACATATACTCTTTTTCACTGAAATGAAAAGAAACTATTCTTTCTAGTTACATGCCAAAACTCATTTTATAAACTAAATCTTTTTAGTCAAAAGCTTATTATTAGTCAAGGCAGTGACCTCAAAAGTCATGAGGGTAGATATGAAAATAAATACTTAAGTTTACAACAAAGAAGTATATTCTATAAGCCTAGATACTAAATACTAGCAAGGAAAAGTTGCACGGGTAAATGTTATTGTCATATTTAAACTAAAGAGTGAAGTTTACTAAATAGGTCTTAGACATGATACTAATACTTGATTAAGTCATAATCACTTCCTATTACTTTTAGACAAAACAGAAAAGAAAGCACACATTAGCAATTAACATCAAGCATTTATTTTTATTTGTTTAACATTTGGGTGGATGAAATAGTATTTAAATTTAAAGTCATACTTTCTGTACTGTGCTTTCTTTAAACATAGTGATAATTAGATCTAAAACACTTACCAGTGCTAATTAACGAAAAAGAGTCACATAAGTAAGATAAAAATCTAACCCCCAAATAATTACTCTACTTAACTTAGTCAAAGATTCTAAAATTTAAAAGGTGTGATTTCTACCCTTAAATCAATAGCTTTGCTCCTCTACAGGTATGTGAAATCAACATTTATCCACAAGTAGTTTTAATAAAACATAGCAATTGATTGTTCTAGAATTAATATCCTGGGTAAAAAAAATAAAATCTTAAATCTATGTTTCTTCAATGTGAAATATATCTATAGGTTCAAACAAATGTGTCAGGCAAGAACAGTAAGGCACATCTTTTCCGAATAGACTTTTGTACATAATATAACTAAACCATATTCAACAACACTTAAACCAAAATAAAACCCGGTGAACTTGTAAGAATACCGGCAGATTCTTTCCCTAAAGAATATAATTTTATACAAAATTAAAAAAAATAAAAAAAATGAAAAAAACAACTAAGTTATGATTTCTGATTAAACGAAAACAACACATATCACATTAACAAAAAAATAGACAAGAGTTTGGAGAGAACCGACCTTTTATGGAGCAGTGAATCTGAGGCTTTGAGGTCTCAGATCTACCCTTTTTGATTCCGAATCGAAGCTTGAGAGAGATAGAGCAAAAAAATTAAAAGTATAAATATGATTTTTTTTTCTTCCCTGGCTAAAAACTTTGGCAGTATTTATAGATAGAACTTAGGGTTTATGGGGTAGAAATTGAGCAGGATTTCGAAATTGGAGTAAACAAATTTAAAATTCAAACGTTTGTACCCGTTTGAGAGTCAAACCTCAAGAAAATCTGATTCAAAAAGTTCTTTGGCCTCTTCTTCTGACCAAATCTCGTGACAGAGGTAGATATTCAGAAAAGGCACGAAGAGGGGAGATGGGAGAGAGGAGAGTGTCTGGAAAGTGTTCTTTTGCACGAAAATGGTAGAATAAATTTTGGTTTGGAGATGAAGGAGTTTGGAATTTTGCTCAAAGAAGGAAAGAAGAGGGTGCTTGACTAATTTAGCAGAAAAGAGGATGAGCGTAGGTTTTTTAAGGATTATGCTAAGTGGGCTTGGTTTTAGTGTGAGGGTTGGGCTTGGAATGGTCTTCCCTTTCTTCAAATTAATTGATTGGGCTCCTATATCTTAACAACTTAGACTCAATAAATTTTATAAATATATAATAACAAATAAATACATATTTTATCAGTAAAATTAATATATATAAAAAACATAAAAAAAAAAAAAAATTACATGAAGTGGTAGAGGATTATACAATATTTTGGCATGAAAAACCTGAAAATAGTCCATTAATTACACAAACCTATTGGCATGATTTTATATCCACTTTAAATTATTCTTGATACATTATAATTCTTTAACTATGGCCATTTTAAAATAGTATCAAAAAATTTACACATATATTTCAAAACTTGACGAAACTTCAAAAGTATTAGTAGTATATAATGTGTATAATATAGTACTATATGTTATATGCATCACACACACACATACGCATATATATATATATATATATATATATATATATATATATATATTATTTAATATAATATGTTATTTTTTATAATAAACAAAGAATGCTATTATTTATGAGAACAATTCTTTTAAAAGGATCGAGTGAGCAAAAACACTAAAAGGAAAACTTAGATCATATACGATATTATAATTATATTTATATTAATGCTAATTGTACTAAGACATTGTTATAGCAACAATAGTAGTAGATAATAATAATGATAGAATAATAATAATAATAATAATAATAATAATAATAATAATAATAATAATAATAATAATAATAATAATAATAATAATAATAATCACTCCAATAACTATAACAATAATAGTAATAGAACGTAACAGATATTTAAAATAGAGCATTAGATTATTAATGACTAGGGAGCACCAGAAAATTAATTAGAAGAAAGGTAGGACAAAATTGGGTATCAACAGAGTGGGACTGTGGGTTCAATTCCCACAGGTCCTGGACTTGCTGATTGAGTTTCTGTTGAGTTGATTACTTGTTGTTAGTTTAATCGTAAACGGTTGCAGTGATCACTTTATTGTTGTTATTTCGGAATTATTATTATTTAAACTGCTTATTGTTGTTATTATCATTATGTTATTGTTCTCTCAGTAGGGCCCTGACCTTCCTCGTCACTACTCCATCGAGGTTAGGCTTGGCACTTACTGAGTACCGCTGTGGTGTACTCATGCTACTCTTCTGCACACTTTTGTTGTGCAGATCCAGGTACATCAGGACATGCTCATACTAGGTGATCCAGCAGCACATTTGGAGACCTCGAGGTATGATCTGCTTCGTCCGCGGATCCGGAGGCCCTCCTTCTATTCTGATAGTATTAGTAGATGTTTTCCTTCATTTCGTTGTTAGATACTCTATACACATAGAGCCACAATTGTATACTCTCTTTTAGTCTGTGTTGCCCGTGGGATTCCGGGTCTTGGTGGTATTTTTATACAGTGTGTTGACGAGTGTATGTGCCAAGCGGCACGGATTACATTCCTATTTATATCGTTTTCCGCTATTTCTTGTGTAAAGTTCATAAACTTGTACATTCCGCAAAGTGTTAGGCTTACCTAGTCGTGGGGACTGGGTGCCGTCATGACATGTTCACGATTGGCGAACTAGGGTCGTGACACTGCTCCTGCCGCATCTCCGGCTACAACAATCGAGGCTGTCGTGCCTTCTTTCCTTCCTAGTGGTTCAACTGTTTCTACTTCCTTAGCATCTGTAAATCCTGCAAATGAGGAGGTTGACTTAACACCATCGGAGAGGTCTACTTCCTTAGGAGCAAGTTGAAATTTCCAATTTTTGAATCACTCCCCAGTTTATGGGATATTTGTATAATCTCCTTATTTTGTAAGGATTTTTTGTTTGAACCCCTTATATTTTAGAGATTAATTAATACCTCTCTATATTTTATACTTGCCTATTTTAGGACTTTTGGAATAATTTTGCATTTTTATCCTTTTGAAAATGCTTTATTGATTCACTCGTGGACTTGTCAACACGAGGATTTGCGTTTTTATCTTTTTAGAAAATGCTTGATAATTCTACTCGTGGACTTATCAACACGAGGATTATAAAAGAGGGCCCTTTTATATATTGGCACTTAATGAAGATGACGTTTCAACTTCATAAATGGTGCTATACGATGAAAGAAATAGGAAACACATGTTTGTGTAAAGTAATTTGGACAAGTTTTTATTCATTAACTTGAGAAAATTTTTGAATAATACATGCGTTGTAATACGTCTATGACTTTCTCGCAACTGTTTTTTGTGCAACAGATTTTTTATAAAAAATACACAATGTTTTCCTTTACAACCTGTTTTAGCACGCATCCATAGTCTTATCTTTATGTATTTAGAAAGGACTGAGAAAGTGTCTACAACATTGAAAAATATTTTTTGCAGAGTAAAACGTAGCTATTTGCATCTTTTAGCTATCCTTTGAACTCCCGTATCTCTTTCGTGGTCCTACATCCACGTTTTTGCATGAAGCTATATTTTGCACGGGTTTTTGAATTCCCGTATCTTTTTATGGTCCGGCGTCTATTTTCTTGCACGAAGCTATCCGTACTGTGCAGTCCCCAAGTGTGCAGGCGTTGTAGGGATGAGGTCTTGAGAATTTTGGTTGTTACTCGTAAGCTGACCCTTTCCCTGAAACAAAACATACACGGGACTCAAAAATATAGCTTTTAAATATAGACTGCCTACCCGTATGCATTTCCACAAGATCTGTGTAACCTTAGGCTTAGAATTTACGAGTATTCTATTTTTCCATGCAGGTTGTATCTCATCATCTGGTACGGGTTAGGATTTGTGCCTAGCATCTAAAACCATTAGTAAAATCACGACAAACGATAGGCATTATAGTTTCCAGTAAAGGCTAGCAACTTTCTACAGAAACTCTAGTATAAGACTTGAAGGGCCTTTCACGTGTCAGTTAAAGAGTTCTGCACAAATTGGCTATATGTTGCTTGAGATATACTATAATCGAATATATCTACATTGGAATATACCTTCTAGTGATGACTGAGGCAAAAATCATATACGGCATTTTTTCTTCTTAGGTGTTGCATGAACATGTGCTTTCATTCCATAAGCCAATTTATTTCAAGCATCACGATTATGAATATCATGCTTAAGAATCAAAATGTCACGTATGTAAGAAATTGACAGGTTGGTCTTAGAGGGTGCTTACCGTAGCTTTTGCTAAAAGGATATCTCGTACCTTCCAAGTTGACTTACCTCCTGACTTTTAACTTCTCTATTTGGCGCTACGAGGTGCATATTGTTCCCCATAAACTTGACGAATCCCCCATGGGGTTGGGAACTTCATGATTTGATGCAAGGTCGATGGAACAGCACCCATCTCGTGGATCCATGGTCTTCCCATGATTATATTGTATGCCATCTCCAGATCTACTACCTGAAATTTGGTATCTTTTTCTATACCTTCTATAAAAGTTACTAAATTTACCTCTCCTTTAGTTATTGAATCCTGATAAAGTATGCGCCTTGGGATCATCTTGCCCTCCATTTGCATCTCCCGTAACAACCTTAGTAGGATGATGTTTGCTGAACTTCCTAGATCAATCAAGACTCTTTTTATTTTAGTATCATGTATGAATAAGGATATTACCAGTGCGTCGTTGTGAGGGGAAATGACTCCTTCCATGTCTGCATCGTCGTAAGCAATAATTTCTCCTTCCCTTGGCTGGCGTTCGCGTTTCTCGGGCATAGTTGAGAGCTTGAAGACTTTGTTGAAAGATGGATACGTCACCTCATATATACCTTCTCCCCCATTTATTTCATTCACGGTTCTCTTATGTAACGGGGGTTTCGGCGGTTCTTGTCTATTTTTCATGTAAGACTGCTTTCCTTTCTCACTAAATAATTCAATAAGATAACCCTGCTTCAATAGATGGTTTACTTCACTCTGTAGAAGCCGACATTCCGATGTCTTATGACCATGATCATTATGAAACGCACACCAATGTTCTGGATTACATTTATTTGGATTTGAACGCATCTCTTTCGGCCACCGTACTTTATCTCCCATGCCTCGTAAAACAGCTACGAGCTCTGAAGTGGTAATGTTGAAAAGATATCCACCGAACTTTGCTTTTGAACTCCCGTCATCATCATATAGGTCCTGCTTGTTTCTATCATTTCTAAATCTAGAAGAGGAACCTGAGTCTCTACCCCTTGATTTTTGATCATATCGCTGACTTTCTTGCTTCGTTCTTGAATCTCTTCCTGCAGGGCCTAGATATGGATCGTACCTGCTCCTACTTGTTCTTTTTTGGTTTCGAACCTCCGCGACCGGTTCCTTTCATCATGGGAATGCACGGTATCTTCTTCAATTCTGAGCTTTGGGCTGTACCTGTTATAAACGTCATTCCACGTAGTAGCAGGAAATTCACGAAGGCTTTCGTTCAGCTTTCTTGTAGCCTCAGAACTTTTCTCATTCAGGTTGCCTGTGAAAGCCATGGCAGCCCAATTATCTGGTACCCGTGGCAAAGTCATCCGTTGCCATTGAAACCTATCAACGAAATCTCTGAGTAATTCCGTATCCGCTTGTTTAATCTTGAAGATGTCCTCCATCCTCTTTGAAACCTTTTGCGCTCCTGAGTGTGCTTTTATAAAAGTATCTGCAAGCTCAGCAAAATAGTTAATAGAATTTTTAGGTAAGAGTGAGTACCGGGTTAGGGCTCCCTTCGTGAGTGTTTCTCCAAATTTCTTAACCAAGACAGATTCGATTTCCTGCTTGGTTAAATCGTTCCCCTTAACGCCTATGGTAAATGCCGTCACATGATCTCGAGGGTCGGTTGTACTGTCATATTTTGAACTTCTTTGGAATAGGAAGAGGGGCTGCACTTGGCTTCCAGGGTTGTTGAGAATATTTATCCGCGTCAATCCCCTTAATTACTGGGGGAACTCCCAGAATTTGTTCGATCCGTTCACTTTGTTCCTTGAGTTGTGCCTGCAGGGTTAGTATCATGTTTTGTAAATAAGAATTGTTTGCATTACCTATATCCACTTCACGTGGTCCACTAGGAGATCCTACATTCGTGTTATCAAGACCAGAGCGAGGATTCTCGAGAGTGTTGTTATTAGGAGTAGGGGCAGGTGAGGACGATGGTAACCGATCAACCAAAGTTTGGAGGGCTTGACTGACTCGTGCGTCGATTATGCGCTGAAGAGTTTGTTCAACCCCTTCAAGATGTTCCGGTTGATCCAGTTCATTAGAAGTAGTTATGGGAGTGCTTTCCCGAGATTGACGTGGAGAGGTTGGAAGGGACATAACTAAATTATCATTGTTCAAGTCCCTTTGATCCTGAGGGACCTGGTTTTCAACATCATTGTTATTGTTGTTGTTCGACATGACGTCCTCAACAAATGAATCATATTAGTTCTAAAAAGAATTGATTATAAAATTCCCGGCAACAGAACCAATTTGTTTAACCAAAATATTAAACTTCGATTAAAGCTAGAAAATAATAGAGAAATCAGGCTACTGATAATGAAGAGACCGAAAAAATGTAGTAGGCTTTCAATAATCAGAATAGACAGTAAGAAAGGTTATATTCCAGTGACTGTTTTGTATTACAATGGGTATAACTTCCTCCTTTTAAAGCTGACTCTAGATGGAGGAATAAAACGTAAGTTTTAATGAGCAATAAATGACATTAAATAGGTCGTTACACAATCATTTTCAATAAATGATGATCCTTTAACGTATATGATGTTTAATGATTGAATTGACTCCTTTCTGCCTTCAGATCCATGCTTTAAATGTTTTTTGACCCGTTGCTTCTGGGTGTTTTGAAAAGATACGGTGCTCGTATCTACTTCCTTTGCCTTCTGAAATCCTTTGTCTTTTGAAATCACGTTCTTGCCCGCTCCAAATAGGCACGGGCCTCGCAATCGTATTGCGTTCCGTGTCTATTTTATTCTTTTGTGTCTTTTGTTCACCTTCCTTCAGAATATTAACCTTGCGCATATTCCACGTGTCTTGCCACGTCATAAAACATTTTTCCCAATACACTTATGTGGTTGTCGTAGGCCGATGCGTCCTAGTATGAACGTATTACATTGAGTATTGTTATATTCCCCATACCACGACTATCCGTATTATCCGTTAATGGTGATATTCGAAAACTATGAATATGTCTTGATACTAATAAGTTCCGTTATGAATGTCCTCGTGCCCATAATAATCCAACCTCCACAGTGCTCTAATAACCTACTGAATTTAGTCCAATGGACTTACGTAGTTATCCTTCGACCAATGGACTAAATAACATAGTATTTACCGTCTCATAATTTTATGATTCAATATTATTATGTATATGCATAGGTAATCATATTTGTCCATATTGCCTACGATTGTAATCCCGTGGCAATACGTTATTTGACCCAACCACATATACGATGTGGTTGACATTGATGTTGAATGGTTGTAGTGGTTTACACATGTCTTTTACATAGGTCCATCTTTGGACAATTACTAGGACGCATCGGTAAACGAAAGGTCCTATTACTACAATAGTTGGGGCAACGATTACACATAGTCTATGAATTTCAATAAGGTAGCTTATCAAATGAATTAACCGTATCGTATATGCATAGCTAATAACACAATGGACTAAACAAACCTCCCACTAATACGATGTCCATTTGACTAATACGATTGTAGACATTACACGGTCAGTAAAACCATCTATGAATAAATACTTAGGAACCCTAAACCATAAGGTCTGCACTACTCATCGGCCATTCACGTACGATTACTAAGTAATTGACCGTCTATGAATATTACCACAATCATACTAATTACTCGTTATCTGTACCATAACAAGCCAATTCTTCGGTAAGTGGATGAGCATGGACTTATTACTAACGATGAAGGTCTGATGACTACACAGGGTCGTAGGCCGATATCTTTGTATTGGGGAAAATGTTTTATGACGTGGCAAGACATTGCAATTTCCAGCCTGGAGGCAGGACATCGAATCCAGCCTATTTTACTCCCACTGGGAGGACACGTGGAATATGCACAATAGGATGAAATAGATACGGGACACAATACGATTGCAAAACCCGTGCCTATTTGAAGCGGGTTAAAACGTGATTTCAGAAGACAAAGGAAATAGATACGAGCACCGTATCTATTCAAAACATCTAGAAGCAACGGGTCAAAACACGTTTGGAGCATGGATCTGAATGTAGAAATGAGTCTAAATTCAGTCATTAAATACCCTATACGTTAGAGGATCAACATTTATTGAAAATGATTGTATAACAACCTATTTAATGTCATTTATTGCTCATAAAGTCTTATGTTTTATTCCTCCATCTAGAGTTAGCTATAAAAGGAGGAAGTTAAACCCATTATAGACACATCAATCACTGAAATACAATCTTTCTTACTGCTTATTTTGATTATTGAATGCCTATTACATTTTTTCGGTCTCTTGATTATCAGTAACCCGATTTTTCTATTATTTTCTAGTTTGAATCGAAGTTCAAAATTTTGGTTAAACAAATTGGTTCCGTTATCGGGAATCTGATAATTGATTCTTTCTAGAACTTATACGTTTCATTTGTTAAGAACGTCATGTCGAACAACAACAACAACGATGTTGAAAACCAGGTCCCTCACGATCAAGGGGACTTGAATAATGATAATATGATTTTGTCCCTTCCAGCCTCACCACGTGAATCTCGAGAAGGCACTCCCATACTTACATCTAGTGAACAGGAGCAACCGGAACATCTTGAAGAGGTTGAACAAACTTTTCAGCGCATAATCGACACATGAGTCAGTCAAGCCCTCCAAACTTTGGTTGATCGCTTACCATCGTCTTAACCTGCCCCTACTCCTAATAACAACACTCTCGAGAACCCTCGCTTTGGTCTCGATAACACGAATGCAGGATCTCCCAGCGGACCACGTGAAGTGGATATAGGTAATGCGAACAATTCGTATTTACAAAACATGATACTAACTCTTGTCACACCTCATTTTTCCGCTACCGCACCACGCGAAGGGCGTGGTAGAAGGAGTTTTTCCAATCAAAGGACAATCAAAACGGGATTTATTTATTAAAGATTCAGAGTCACCACTTGGGAGATTTATAGTGTCCCAAGTCACCGGTTGAATCCCGAATTGAGGAAAACAATGACTCTGTTTAACAGTCTGCGCACTAGAAATCCAGATAAGGAATTATGTTAACCCGGGAGAAGGTGTTAGGCATTCCCGAGTTCCGTGGTTCTAGCACGGTCGCTCAACTGTCATATTCGGCTTAAATTATCTGATTTTTGATATATGTTTTTGCCTATATGCTTTTAACTTTGAACCGCTTTTATTATCTTAATTATTTTTAATAAGAAGAAATGCAATATCATGAAAATACATCTCAAACCACGTCACAATCAATGTACCCATGATTATCAACATATTCCGACTTTGTTGAGATTTGAATTTAGGTCACATAAATGTGCACCCGAGTTTAGGGAGATAAAATTATTAAATACGCGCTTAAAGCTACTATCGCGTTATTATTTTGAGAAGGTCGTGACATTCGTTAAAAAATGACATATCTCGAAATCAAAATATTTTTTATATATACATTTATGAGGCCCCACAATTTATGTTTTCTAATATGGTTTGCCTCTACTGACTATAACATTTAAACATGGTTCCAAGAAATTGCAACCATTCTTGAATTAACGCTCAAACTCAAATTTTCAACTATAATGGAGGCTTTATGTAAAACGTAATCCATTTTTCTTTATTTTTTCTCAAAGATTGGGTATAACCTGAAGCCCAATGACTAATTACAAATAGGTTTCAACACCCAACAGAAGGCTTAGGCGAACGTGATCGTGATGAAAATTGTATTGAGATCAGATCGATGTAACAATAACTTATCCATACTAACCTTGAAACAAATATTGGCACTCAGGCATACACAAGGATTTCATTCAAAGATTGAGATATGCTTTTAGAATTCCCATCTAGTTAATAAAGTATGTATACATGTTTCCTATTATTTAATAGAATTACATAGCCACAAACTAAAAGAAAACGAGTGCAAGCATTAGAACCAAACTCACAAGCGTTCAAAGATTTTAGACTCAAGTTCTACTCGCGTCCCTTTAACAATTTTTTTTTGACTTACATGTGAACATGGATAACGCTAAGCAAAAGTTTGCCTTTGGAATCAATAAGATCAATTCCGAACTCGAGCCTAGATGAGTACAAATGTGGGGATCTAAAATCGTGCCCAGCTTGGACTTAAGAGTCCAAGTACTGTCCATGCCCAAAAGTAGAGAATCAGACTCAATATCGAGTGTGATCCTGCGGCAAATGCATTTTACTTCAATACAAATCTTCACAATGCTACTTCACCTATACGTTCAATCATGTCCATAGCAAAATATCAACATAATTTGTAACTTTGAGAGCATATCCTGAATTAAAAAAAACAATCTATCTACTTATAACATGTCCTGAGAAATAAACGGATGGATACTAATGTATCACATAACATTCCCATTCAAGCAATGCCAAATTAAGTCACTGACACTATAAGCTAAAGAAACAAAATAATAAAGATGAAAATCTGACATCAGGACAACATAAGCTTCATTCCATCTTCAAATAATCAACCCAATGACTGTTTTAATACATACTTGGATCAAGTATAAATACCTGGAAGATGGAATCAAAAGGAAAGGAATGTGAGGGCCAACAAAGTAACAACAACAGTCAACAAGAGCAATGACACTAATCAACCAGCGAATGGCACCAATAGACCCGAAAAATAACTTCAAAAAAAACTCGACAACAAACAGCTTGATTGACTGAATTGAAACTCAGAAATCAAACAGGAATCTTTGATCCTCAACTACTGATTCCAGCATAAAATAAAATCTTGGGGAAGTATGAAAAACTGATCTTCGGACCTTAGATTGCTCAAAGTTTTCCTAATGCTCTCAATATTTCCTTTTCTAACCTTTTTCCTCTCTCTGATTCTATGTCCTTCAACTCCTTAAACTCTCTCTCCCAGATTCTCTCCCTCTCTTCAACTCTCCTACACTGGACTCCTTTTCTTTCTCCTTTTTATGCTTAAAACCTCTGCCTATCTCCAGACTGCCCTCCAATTCTCCTAGATTGTATTTCCCTCTTGTTCCCAATTCTGTTCAGCATCTTAAGCACCCAAACTCCCCAAAAATTCCCCTGTATTTCTCTTATGTGTGTTTTCAGTATGTTTTTCCAGTGTTTGTGTATACTCTATTGTGTGTCCTCTTTTCAGATCCCAATCTATCTATTTAAAGAGTAAAATCAACTCATTTTTTATTCAAAACCTTCACTTTTCTTTACAACTTGTATACTCCCTCCCATGTGCATCCCTTTAGCCTTTTAGTCACACCCCATGTTCTCTCTGATTTCCAGCCCCCTTTTTATTATTACCCCATGTTATCTTTTATTTCCAACTCTTATGAGGACTCACAATATTAAGAAATGCATTAATTTATTGGTTCATTACTACTTACTGGACAGAACACTTAAACTAACCAAACATCACAATTTCACTCGATCATCATATATTAGAGGCAAAGTGCAGTTCTCAAATGTGCCGACTACTGTTTTTTATATATCCTAGCAGAACAATGGACAAAATGGTGAAGCCACTTCCTGGCACTCCAAATCATCATCAAACTATATTGACATCAAATACAAACAGAAACATGACCTCAAGATAAATTTCAGGTGATAAAATCCGTCATAGATTTGAATACTCAGTGCTAAACTAAGAATAGATTCCAACAATTCAGATTTTTCACAGTTTCAACAGATTACGCCGGAAAATTTCAACACACACACAATCTGCATTTGCAACTCGTTTTGGCAGTGGTAAATCTAACTTCAACAATCAAATAAGTTGCTCGATTCGAGTAAACTAGCTACTGCATTTCGACTAACAGGATTCACAGGGTCGGGCAAGAACAAAGATACGAAACTAAACATTCGACGACGTTAATCGACACGATTTCGTATCCTATAACAAATATATAATTAATATTAACAGAGAAATTTGACCAAATAAAAGGTCATTTAATGAAAGATGAAACAGAAAAGATGAAGAGATAATGATGAAAAAATAAGAAACTAAAACACACAATTAATACAAAGAAATATAAGGAGGAAATGAAATACCTCAAGTAGTGAACAGAAATCAGAATCCATAATTGCGGCCGCTTGGACTCGAAATTACAATTTTGAAGTCGAACGGACTTTAATTGAGATGTTTTCAAATGAAAATATCTCAATTAAAGTCTATTAAACTCCAATTTCGTTTATTTTTTGGGCGGAATCCCTAATTTAGTATGCTAGGGTTCTTGGTTTGGATTTGGGGCTCAATGATTTCGGGCAAGATTTGAACCAAATCAAAGGTGGTTTGGGTGTGAGGGAGGCTAGGGGGATGTTTGGGGTGAGTTTGGGGATGATTCAATATTCGAAGGTATTGGAGACGATTCGAGGAAAACGAAGGACGAATTCAAGGAGAGGGAGGTGAGGGGAAGATCTTGTGTAAATATGGGGAGGTTTGGCCCAACGGAACCGCCGTGAGGCGATTTACGGTGGGTGGAGCACGGTGGGGGACGACAGAAGCTGGTGAACCAGTCTCTGAGGGTTAGAGATGGTCGAGGGGGGGTCTGAAAGGGGGCGGGGTATGGCTTGGGACTTATATACCCATTGCCACACCTCCTTTTTTCCGGTGCGCACCCCGCGAGGGGAGCGATAGGAGTTTTTTCCAATTAAAGGACAATCGAAACGGGATTTATTTAATTAATTTAGAGTCGCCACTTGGGAGATTTATGGTGTCCCAAGTCACCGATTAAATCCCGAATCGAGGAAAAGAATGACTCTGTTTAACAGTTCGCGAACCAGAAATCCGGATAAGGAATTCTGTTAACCCGGGAGAAGGTGTTAGGCATTCCCGAGTTCCGTGGTTCTAGCGCGGTTGCTCAACTGTCATATTTGGCTAAAGTACTTAATTTTAATACATATTATCCTATTTGTGCATTTTTTAGAATGAATTACCGCTTTTTGTCAAATTATTTTTATTTCTTAAGAAAATGAACGTCATTTAAGGACATGTTTTTTAGATCACGTCACATGAAATGCACCCGGATCCTCGACACATTATTATTCGATATTTTTGGATTTTGATTTGGGTTGCATGAAATTCACACCCGTAATAGGAAGGTAAGATTATTAAAAAAAATTGCGCCAAAAGCAACTAGCGTATTATATCTTTTAGGAAGGCCGTGAAATTTGCTAAACAGCCCGTCCAGAATTTTTAAGTATTTTTAATTAAGAAAATAAAAATGAAGGCTTCGCATTTGTACATTTTGATATGGCGAGACACACCTCCTTTATTTTTTAAAAGAAATCCTAAAATGACTACATTTTTATTTTTTAAAAAATACTTTTTTTGTATAGTAAATAAAGAAAAATCCTAATTAATTAATAAACTAAAAATATGCAATACATCCAATTAATTTATGGTAAATATTAATGAAACAGAAAATAAAAAAATTATATTTTTTTTTCAATTTTTTTTTAATTTATTAAATACGAAAATTCTTATCTTAAATTGATTAAAACAAAATTAAGTCTTGTTTAATAATATATTTAAAAAAACTAATAGAATTATTTAAAACTAAATTCATCTTTAAAACAAACTTAAAATGACGTACAATTTCTATTTATTTGAACTTATTTTCTGTACAATAAAAGACCAAATCTTAACTTATTAACATACTCAAATGGTGATATATTATTTGCTATATTAAAATAACTATTTAGTGGGAGTAGACATGGCTAAAATCTAAACTAGAATAAGATACAAATTCGACAAATAATATTTACAAATTAGAATAATTATTTTACAACTAATTTAAAACGATAATCAACCTTAATCAATTACACTTATTTGGAGATTTGTTAAGCTTGAAAGCAATCTTGTATTATTTAAAAAACTCAAATCGTGCCTAAATGTCTAATTTAGGCAAAATAATTAAAACACACTTTTTTTTTGAATTTAACTATATATTTGCAATTTAGCTTGTTAAAGACGATATTAAAACATTTATGTGAGTACAAATAAAGATATAAGAAATAATCTCTAAAAAAAAACTCGCAAGCTAATGCGAACTAACCGTCGGCCTCTTTGGTTGATTAATTCTATTAGCCCAATTGTCCCTCATATTGAAAGATTATTTTAAGACCCAAATTTCCCAAAGTAATGCCCAACCTTGTATCCTACTATCCAATAGTCATAAAGGTCTAAAACTCATTTATTAATCCCAAAACCTTTCTAGCTAACTCAACCAAACAAACTTCATATTTTATTAATCTAATAATGAAGCTAACATGACATTCTTCCTATAAAAGAAAGCTGGAGATCGAACCAAGCTCCTTAGACAATTCAGGAGAAAGAGAGACTTCCAAACACATTTGCTGTTTGATATAGAAACCTAACGAACTAACAAATGAGTTCATGCGCCACTGTATAAACATATACTTGTTTTATCCAATAAAATTCTTAGTGTTCATGAATTGAGCAATTTACGACATGAATTGAACAATTTAAATATTAACTAACATTCTAAAGAACTAATATTTAATAAAGGATAGATAATAAACAACATCCAAAGTACAAAGATCTGGTAATCACTTTCATTCGGCTTCGGTTGTAAGCTATAAGTATGCAATATAAGGAAGTGTACTTGAGGTTTAACTAGAGAAACGAAATAAAAAAAGAGAGTCAGTAGCAGCTCCAAACATAGCAAACAAAAGCAACAGTAACACCAGCAACAATACCCAAACGAAACACACTTCGAGTAGAAAATACGTAACAATTTAAGAACCAGCAACAATAATCAATACTTAAACCAAATAGTTGAACTTGGATTCAAACTGATAGTAGACTAAACAACCCTTAGAAAGTTTCACGCAAATTCCAATTGAGAAGTCGGATAAAGAAATCGGATTCCCCTTTTAAAACCTTAGCTTTTCTCTCTTTTTTATATTTTTTCTTTCTTATCTCTATCTCCAAGATCTTCTAACTTTCAAACCTCTAAATAGGCATTTCCGTTAGTGCATTCCTCCTATCACTTTTATCTTTTCATTTTTTTATTAACCCCATTAATCTAGTGCTTTTATTTAATTAGGAATCCTATTTCAGCTCCTTAAAACCAGACTTAGTGAAGTTATTATTACTACCATTATATCTATTTTATATACTATCTAGGCTGACCCCTAAGGTTATGCTAATTGTCCACTTAACCTTATTGTTTTTTTAATTAATCCATTAGTGTAACTACAACCCTACCACTATCGAATTAACAAGTAAAAAAAAACTATCCAACAGAACACACCAATAAACATCTATACAAAACAACATTATGGTCATTTAAAGGGAACATGAATCATGGTAGGATGAAATAGCTAAATAAAGTGAATCAAAGCTATGGAAAAGTCATTTAAAGATTCTTCGTTCACCCTCCTCTTCGTTGTTAACTATTGATGCCTAGATAACATAATTACTTAATCTATTCTCTACACAATTAATGATTCCAAACTTGAAAGAACTAAACAGCTTACTATAACTCAATGTTAGCACAAGGAATATACGATATTTTCACTTCAAATGATAACAACAAGAAGAAGAAAAAAAGTGAAAAATTAATCCGAGACAATGACAAATTCATCAAGAATCAGATTCGTCCAGATCAAAAACACCATAGAACACCCATAATTTAATCAAAGAAAGAGATAAGAAATGGACCTCAAGGTGTGATACCCTTTTTGCTACAACAACAATGATACTAACAAGACACGAAACCGAAAACACAAATTCCAGAACGACCTTAGCTAAACATCCAAGAACCGAAACTAAAGCAGAAATCAAAAATATTCTGAATAATGGAAACTCTGCTTTTGGTGAAAAAAATGTAAAAATATGCTGAATCCAGTAGACGAAAACAGTAGAAAAGAAAACCAAACAGTGATATGAAATTCGAAATTCGCAACCACGATAGCAACAGAAATCTTGAGTCAAACTGCACTGTTGGTCGCCATTTTCAGCGAGTTTTTCGAGTCGAATATGAAGGAGCAGGGGTCGTTCTTAAAGTTCAGTCGATGCTGAAGATCATTGTCGTTTTTCCGGCCAGATCCGTCAACGGACTATTAGCGATGACATAGTGCGAGGAAGACAAGGAATGAGGTCGTTTTGACCATGGCTGGTCGCAGCAATCAGCGATGACAACAAACGGGCGAAAGAAGAGGGACACCGTCGAAGGGATGAACGACCAAGACCTTGATGGTCGTAACATCACCGTTAACGAAGCTCAATCACGCGGAAGCGGTGGAGGCAGCGGCGGCGGTTTCCGCGGTGGACGTCGTGAGGGTGGCTTCGTGAGGGTGTTGGCCGGCGAGAATGGCAGTGGTTTGGACGGTGGGAAGGGTGGTTGTTGGCTGCAAGGGTTGTCGGCGGCTATGGAGGTGGGCGTTTGGAGAAGAGAAGGGGTCTTTAGGGTTTGGGAAATTAGGAAATGAAATGAGAAAGAAAACGGGTGGTTGGTTATTTACGGACCGGGTCGGGTCAAGGTTGATTTGGGCGGGTAAGGGTATTTGGGGTAAAATTATTTTGGGCTTGGTCTCTTTTCTTTTAATACAAATAGCTCATAAGACCAAGACTTCTCTTTTTATCTATTTCCAAAAAAATTAAAACCAAAACCCTTAAATTAAATTACAAAACCAAATTAACTTTAAAAATGCTAATTAACTTCAAATAACAATTATCACACCAATTTAAAATAAAAATCACACGATTGGGATATTAAATGCTAAAAATGCAAAACATACATATTTTTGTGATTTTCCATTTTTGTCAAATAAACTTGATTACTTTTAATTGTAAATTAAATCCTAAGAATGCAAACACAATATATTTTTGTATTTTTCTTAATTTAAACAAACAAACACGCTTAGACAAATACAAACAATTATCCAAAAATGCCACGAAAAATCTAAAAATAGCACACAATGAAAAGATTATTTTATTTTGAATTTTTGGGAGTAATTCTCATATAGGGCAAAAATCACGTGCTCACACCCATGTAAGAAATAAATCCTGGCCGTTTGATCTGATGAGATCAACGACCTGGATCATTCCACTTATCCAAACGGCGTCGTTTGGGTGTTACTGAAGCCGGGTTGGTCTTTGGGCCGGAATCGGTTTGTAAGAATGGCCCTTTCCCTCTTTCCTTCACTTAGCCACATTTATATAACAACCACTTTTAAACAAAATTGAAGGAAACAAATTATAGGTCTACCACACATATATATTTTTTTCTTTTGTTTTGTTTTATTTTCCTAAGTCATTTCAAAGTAAATTTTAAAATGCTAAGTTAAATGATAGAACAAAATTAACTTACCAATATTAATTAACCTCTAATATCAATTAAAAACACATAATTAAATAACAAAAATAAAATAAAATCACACAATTGGACAATAAATGGTAAAAATGCAAAAAATACATTATTTTGTTATTTTTTTCGTAAAACAAACTTAATTACTGTTAATTGTAAACTTGAATTTTATGTGCAAATGCAACATATTTTTGTATTTTATATTAATTTAAATAAATAAACATGCACACACAAATGCAAATAATAAGAGAAAAATAACACGAAATCACAAAAAAAAACACACACAACACAAAACTATTTTATTTTTGGATTTTGGGAGTAATTCTCATGTAGGGCAAAAATCACGTGCTCACAACTCTACAGGCACAACTTAAAGAATAAAGCGAACGGATCGAACAAATTCCAGGAGTTCCCCCAGTAATTAAAGGGATTGACGCGGATAAATATTCTCGGCAACCCTGGAAGCCAAGCGCAGCACCACTTCCTATTCCAAAGAAGTTCAAAATGCCAGATATTTCAAAATATGACGGTACCACAGACCCTCGAGATCATGTGACGGCATTTACCACAGGAGTTAAGGGGAACGATTTAACCAAGCAAGAAATCGAATCTGTCTTGGTTAAGAAATTTGGAGAAACACTCACGAAGGGAGCCATAACCTGGTATTCACTCTTACCTGAAAATTCGATTAACACTTTTGCTGAGCTTGCAGATGCTTTTATAAAAGCACACTCAGGAGCACAAAAAGTTAAAAAGATGATGGAGGACATCTTCAAGATTAAACAAGCGGATAAGGAATTACTCAGAGATTTCGTTGATAGGTTTCAACGAGAACGGATGACTTTGCCACGGGTACCGGATAATTGGGCTGCCATAGCCTTCACATACAACCTGAATGAGAAAAGTTCAGAAGCAATGAGAAAGCTGAAGGAAAGCCTACGTGAATTTCCTGCTACAACGTGGAACGACGTTTATAACAGGTATAGCACAGAGCTCAGAATTGAAGAAGATACCGTGCATTCCCGTGATGAAAGGAGCCGGTCCCGGAGGTCTGAAACCGAAAAAAGAACAAGTAGGAACAGGTACGATCCATATCTGGGCCCTGCAGGAAGAGATTAAAAAACGAAGCAAGAAAGTCAGGGATATGACCATAAATCAAGGGGTAGAGACTCAGGTTCCTCTTCTAGATTTAAAAATGATAGAAACAAACAGAACCCGTCTGATGATGACGGGAGTTCAAAAGCAATGTTTGGTGGGTATAATTTTAACATTACCATCTCAGAGCTCGTAACTGTTTTACGAGGTATGGGAGATAAAGTACGATGGCCAAGAGAGATGCGTTCAAATTCACATAAACGTAATCCAGACCATTGGTGTGAATTTCATAATGATCATGGTCACAAGACGTCGGAATGTCGGCTTCTACAAAGTGAAGTAGACCATCTATTGAAGCAGGGTTATCTCACTGAATTATTTAGTGTGAAAGGAAAGCAGTCTTACATGAAAAGTAGACAAGAACCGCCGAAACCCCCGTCACCTAAGAGAACCGTGAATGTTATAAATGGGGGAGAATGTATATATGAGGTAACGTATCCGTCTTCCAATAAAGTCTTCAAACTCTCAACTATGCCCGAGAAACGCGAACGTCAGCCGAGGGAAGGAGAAATTATTGCTTACGACGATGCAGACATGGAAGGAGTCATCTCCCCTCACAATGACGCACTGGTAATATCTTTACGCATACATGATATTAAAATAAAAAGAGTCTTGATTGATCTAGGAAGTTCAACAAACATCATCCTACTAAGGGTGTTACGTGAGATGCAAATGGAAGGCAAGATGATCCCAAAGGCACATACTTTATCATGATTCAATAAATCCATCATAGTAACTAAAGGAGAGGTAAATTTAGTAACTTTTATAGAAGGTATAGAAAAAGATACCAAATTTCAGGTAGTAGATCTGGAGATGGCATACAATATAATCATGGGAAGGCCGTGGATCCACGAGATGGGTGCTGTTCCATCAACCTTGCATCAAATCATTAAGTTCCCAACACCATGGGGAATTCATCAAGTTTATGGGGAACAACATGCATCTCGTAGCGCCAAATAGAGAATTTAAAAGTGAGGAGGTAAGTCAACTTGGAAGGTACGTGATATCCTTTTAGTAAAAGCTACGGTAAGCACCCCCTAAGACCAACCTGTTAATTTTTTACATACGTGACATTTTTCTTAAGCATGATATTTATAATCATGATAAATCGACTTATGGAATGAAAGCACATGTTCATGCAACACCTAAGAAGAAACAACGTCGTATATGATTTCTGCCCTAGTCATCACTAGAAAGTATATTCTAAGGTAGATATATTCGATAATAGTATATCTCAAGCAACATATAGCCAATTTGTGCAGAACTCTTCAACTGACACGTGAAAAGCCTCTCAAGTCTTATACTATAATTTCTGCAGAAAGTTGCTAGCCTTTACTAGAAATTATAATGTCTATCGTTTTTACTAATGGTTTTAGATGCTAGGCACAAATCCTAAACCGTACCAAATGATGAGATACAACCTGCATGGCAAAAAAGAATACTCATAAATTCTAAGCCTAAGGTTACACATATCTGATGGAAATGAATACGGGTAGGCAGTCTACATCTAAAAGCTATATTTTCGAAATCCCGTGTATCTCTTGTTTCAGGGAAAGGGTAAACTTACGAGTAACCACCAAAATGCCCAAATCCCAATAGCGTCTGCACATTTGGGGACTGCACTATACAAATAGCTTCGAGCAAGAAAGTAGACACGGGACCATAAAATGATACGGGAATTCAGAAAAAACCCGTGCAAAAGACAGCTTAGTACAAAAAAGTACACGTGGGACCACGCAAGAGATACGAGAGTTCAAAGGAAAACTAAAAGCTGCAATAGCTATGAATAGCTACGTTTTATTCTGCAAAAAATATTTTTCAATGTTGTAGACACTTTTCAAGTCCTTTCTAAATATAGGACTATGGTTATATGCTAAAACAGGTTGTAAAAGAAAACCTTGTGTATTCTTTATTAAAAAATCTATTGCACGGAAAACAGTTGCGAGAAAGTTATAGACGGACTACAACGCATGTATTATTCAAAATTTGTTCAAGTTAATGAATAAAAACTTGTCCAAATTACTTTACACAAACATGTGCTTCCTATTTCTTTCATCGTATAGCACCATTTATGAAGTTGAGATTTCTTCTTCATTAAGTGCCAATATATAAAAGGGCCCTCTTTTATAATCCTCGTGCTAACAAATCCACGAGTAGAATCATCAAGCATTTTCTAAAAAGATAAAAATGCAAATCCTCGTGTTGATAAGTCCACGAGTGAATCAACAAAGCATTTTCAAAAGGACAAAAAATGCAAAGTTACTCTATAAGACCTAAGTACGAAAATAGGAAAGAATAAAATATAAAGAGGTATTAATTAAATCTCTAAAATATAAAGGGTTCAAACATCCTTACAGAATATACAAATATCCCATAAACTGGGACTAATTCAAAAATTGAAAATCTTAATTCGCTCCTGGGGAAGTAGGTCTCTTTGACGCTGTTAAATTAACCTCCTCATTTGCAGGATTCACGGACGCTAAAGAAGCAGTAACAGTCGAATCACCAGGGGGGAAAGAAGGCACGACAGCCTCGATTGTTGTAGCCGGAATTACGGCAGGAGCAACTCCCTCATTGGGGGATCATTAGCCACGGTCAAGTCTTCAGGAGGAGAGGGAGATTGTTGGTTCATCTCAATAGTGTTCAAAACCTTGACTAACTCAGACTCCAAGTCGAAACCCTCTTGGCTAGCTTCCATTAAGGCATCCCGACGAGAATTCAGGAAAGCCCAGCTCACCTCTACATCAAAACTCTCCTCAAGGAGGGCATAATACTTCTTCTTTGAAGTAAGTTCATCCTTTAACAAATGATTTTCATTCAAAGTGGAGTTAAAGGAGATTTCTAGGGAGGCACGGGATTCTTCCATGACACATGCCATATCAGAGGAAGCTTGCAAATCAGCCTGAGCCTGAGATAAGGTTAGCACTAGCTCTCCCGCATACTTCTCTTTCTTCTTCAAGAGAACCTTAAGCTCCCTAATCTCCTCGCTGGACCTAGACAACTGTTCAGAAAAAGAACATTCTTGACGTTCCTTTTCTTTCTCCACCTCGCCAAGGGAAGCCTTAACCCCATCCAATTCGGAAGCCAGAGATCGATTTTGTTGCTCTAGGTTACGATTGTGCTCCTGTAAATCCGTAACCTTTTTTTGAGCATCTCTCAACTGTTTTCGACAATTAGATGCTTGGGCATCCTCTTCCTTAGCCTTCCTTTCAGCTTCAGAAATAACTCGGTCAGCTTCACGAGCTTTCTTCTACAAAATGGAAATTCTCCCCATAAGCTCCGTACCTATAAGGTTGGCCTATATAACAAATGTGTGTGAGTGAAAATCAAGAGAAAAGCTTTTTTCTTAAAAAAAAGAGAGATAAAAAAACATACCCTCAAAGTGTTATGAACTATGTCATTCACTAGAGTCAAGCAGCTATGACTGTCCATTTTTCTTTTCTCAATATCCCTAATTAGGGGCTTAAGCCAAGCATCTGCCCCGCCTGATTTCCTTAAAAGGCTCCTGTCTGCCGGAACTTCAAGTGTAACACTCGTCATAGCCATGCTCCTATTGCTAGAACCTTCATCTACGCAGCTGACAAAAGGAGGTACGGTAGAAGAGGTAAAAACGGTGGTGTTTGCAAAATTCGGAACAGGCAAGAGAGCAGAAATTGGAAAAGAAAGAGGAGTGGGAATAGTAGTCGTGAGGTTATTCGAAGTGACAAAAGAAACAGATGGAATAGAAACAAAAGTTGAAAGGGGGATTTCCTCCAAAACTGGGCTAAAATCACCACCCTCGAAACCTTCGAGGAAAAGGCGTTGAGTAGACTCGAGAGTTTCATTTGGAACAGTTTCTTCATCAGATGTAATAGTGACGGGCTCAGGGGAACGAACAGGTGAAATTTTAGTAGCAGGAGGAGCTTCAGCTTCATCTTCTAAAACTACCATTCGTCTCCTAGATCTGGGACGAGCTACCAAGGGTGCATCTTCATTTTCCTCCACATCAGAATCATCCTCAAATTCTTTCCTCTTTATTAAAATATCTACTGATTTCCCTGAAGTTGAAGTAGTCTGTGAAAAAGTTCTAAGAGCAAGAGCCGCTCCAGCTTTCATACCACGATTGGGAAATCCTGACAAAAAAAAGGATATAAGATCGGGTATGCGGAAGATTTTTATTCTAAGCTAAGGAAATAGCAAGTGAATACCATGAGTTTTGACCCTCCAGCCGCGCCTAGTAGAGATTGATTTCCAAGTACGTGCCTCAATAGGCATAGCCTTCAAAAGAGCATCAACCCAAGCACGGAAATCAGGGACGAGCTCTACATCTCCCATGATAGCTATTCCCAAAAAGCAAAACCAAAAGTGCTTTAATAACAGAAGAATGAAATGCCAAAAACTAGACACGGTAAAAATTAAAAAACACTTACGAGCCATGTTCCACCTCTCCGGAAAAGGCATGTTGGATTCACCAACCAGATCAACTGTTGGAACACTTACGAACCGTACATACCAACCACGGTCATTAACATCTTCAGGGTTTATCAAAACCCTCTTTCCTCTAGCAGACAATGTAAAGACTCCATTGTGGAAAAGTTTGGGGTGGTAAAGGTGAATCAAGTGAGGAAAGGTAAAATTTACACCTGCCTTAGTTGAAATAAACCTTAAGCATGCTACTGCTCTCCAAACTAGAGGACCAACTTGGGCTAGACAGATTTTGAAGATGCAACAAAATTCAAGAATCACTGGGTCAATAGCAGGAGAAAATCCCAGAGTAAAGGGATAAGTATAAACACAAGAAAAACCAGGGTTGTAAAAAGAAATACTCTGGTTAGGGTTGGGAATAACTATGGGGATACTAGCTTTCCAATGACGATCCTCCCGAATTAAAGGAGTCATTGGTTCAGTAATTATGGAGGGGCAATTATCAACCTTATCCAACTTGAGCATTTGCTCACAAAGAACCACCTTATCATGCTCAAAAGACAAATCCGATGGTACAATTTCGTCAACCGTCGGTTCAGGAAGAGGTTCCGCAGACTCTTTTCCCTTGGAAGAAGGTTTTTTAGAGGAAGATCCCTTGGAAATAATATTAGAAGGGATAGCAGAATCAGATGTGCCACCCCGTATTGATTTCATACCACGGGAGGCACCAGTTCCGCTCCTTTTATGTCTCGCAGGGACATTAGGTAATTGGTCAAAGATTGGAACTTTTCTAGGATTAGAAGATGCCATGGCTCAGCACATTCTTACAATGAAGAGTAGAAGGAAGAAGTAAAGAATTACTTAGTAAAAAGGGATAAAGAGGAAAAAATCACAAGAATATATGAAAAGTGATCGGTAAACGAGGAAAAGTAATGATGAAATGCCTATAATAAAGGTAACCATCACTTCGAGAGTAAAGCAAAGAAACGGCTGCAAACTCGCAGAACTAGTAAAGAAGTGAAACGTATATGGTGCATTAAATGGAAGAGACAACTGAAGCGTCAACACTGACATATCATTTATTGTGACAAAAATTCCCTTTTTTAAGCATCCAATTCTCATATATTTAAATGATAAACAAATGGAAAGTGGGGGGACTAACTATATTGGGGAAAATTTTTTATAACGTGGTAAGACATTGCAATTTCTAGCCTAGAGGCGGGACATCGAATCCAGCCTATTTCACTCCCACTGGCAGGACACGTGGAATATGCACAATAGGATGAAATAGATACGTGACACAATACGATTGCAAAACCCGTGCCTATTTGAAGCGGGTTAAAACGTGATTTCAGAAGACAAAGGAAATAGATACGAGCACCGTATCTATTCAAACCTTCCAGAAGCAACGGGTCAAAACACGTTTGGAGCATGGATCTGAATGTAGAAAGGAGTCTAAATTTAGTCATTAAATACCCTATACGTTAGAGGATCAGTATTTATTGAAAATGATTGTGTAACAACCTATTTAATGTCATTTATTGCTCATAAAGTCTTACATTTTATTCCTCCATCTAGAGTTAGCTATAAAAGGAGGAGGTTAAACCCATTGTAGACACATCAATCACTGAAATACAATCTTTCTTACTGCTTATTCTGATTATTGAAAGCCTATTACATTTTTTCGGTCTCTTGATTATCAGTAACCCGATTTTTCTATTATTTTCTAGTTTCAATCGAAGTTCAATATTTTGGTTAAATAATCTTGGAGCTAGGTTTCCTATTGTCCTAGTCCATTGACGTAGGGTAACCCGATATTTCCTATTAATATGATGCCTACGATTTCCCAATATACTAGTCATGGGATATTAATATGACCATCAACAGTACGTATTGGATGTTGATTTCAACTAGTATGTCTTGTGCAGATTATATGTGTCCACTTATACAATGGTTTCATGAACTCATTAGCCAGAATTTAACCAACCGCATCATATAAAAGATAATCTAGTAGTCAAATGGAGGCGGATGATAAATATGAACAAATTGATAACAACCACGGTCATTAGTCTTAGACGGATGGTTTCCTACTAGGGACGATGCGTAATTTATCCCATAACTTAACATAATATATAGTGTATAATCTGCTATGACTCTCAATCTGTTATGACTATAATCGTATTAGTATATTCATAGACGTTCATATACTAACTACAATCGTATTAGTCCAATTAACGTATGTGGTTGTCGTAGGCCGATGCGTCCTAGTATGACCTTAGTCCATTGGTATTAGTCCATTTGAAATAGGTAACGGAATGACGCATCGGCCTACGACAACCACATAAGTCATTTGACCATTCATATATGGCTCTACGTTCATAAACTATAAGTGATAAGTCAAGTCTATAGTTGTATTATTTGAAACTCATATGTCCCTGACCAAGTCCGACCAAAGAACAACATTTGGTTATCAATTATTAGGACGTATGATCGTCAAGAAGCATTTGATAAGAATCATTGGACATATCAAATGGAATATGATTCGAATTGGAGTGCACATAGACCGTGAATGAATATGATTTCATTCATATACTAGGACGCATCGGCCTACGACAACCACATAAGTCAACATAAGAATCAAAGTTCCTAGAGTGAAACCATTAGTCTTTTGAGCAATAATCATAGGCCACGCTCCATTTGAACCTATGGACTTTGTATATGAATAAAATCATATTCATAGATGGTCAATTACTAAATAACTGAGTAGTACTAATTCCGTGATAGCATACAATATATTTTTTAGTAACGGTATATATCGTATTGGTTGACTAAAAGTATTCTAGGGTGTCACCGCCGTCATTGCTGTTGGACGTGGTGATACATTTCATAGAAACCAAGAACCTATGGTCAATTATTATGATGTTGCATATACTATCACGGGCCGTAGATTATACGAAACGTGGTAGTGAATTAGGCCATTAAAAGAGCCCATTCATAAGAGCCCAATACGATATATACCGTTACACATTGGTTCATCATGTTGTTTGTCACACCTCCTTTTTCCGCACATAAGGTAATGTACCACTGTTTAATATTACACCTCGAGAAGGGGTATAATAATGATCAGTGAAGGAGTTTTTCCATTTAAAGGACAGTCGGAACAGGATCAATTTATTTAATTATTCAGAGTCGCCACTTGAGAAAATAATGGTGTCCCAAGTCACCGGTTTAATCCCGAACCGAGGAAATTTATGACTCTGTATACGGTCTGCGAAACTAGAAACCTGGATAAGGAATTCTGTTAACCCGGGAGAAGGTGTTAGGCACTCCCGGATTCCGTGGTTCTAGCACGGTCGCTCAACTGCGATTTTTATTTTTATCTGATTTCTTTATATATTTTAATTATGTGCTATTAATGTTCTGCTTTTCAATTTTTTAGAAGAATTGCGACGTCACGAAAATACATTTCGAGTCACACCGCAACCGGTACGCCTGTGACTTTAACGTATTTCAGTTTCGTCGGGAGATAAATTTGGGTCACATAAATGCGCACCCGTAATTAAGAAAGTATTTTATTAAAGTCGTGCCTAAAGAATCTATCGGGTTGTTCTTTGGGAAAGACCGTGAAATGCGCTAAACGGTCTCCCCGAATCTACATGTTTTACAACAATTATTTGAGGGCCACGCGATTGTGTATTATTTGGCGAGGCTCGCCCCATTTATTATTTAAAGTCCACCCTAAAGTATTCTATATTTGTTGAATTGTTTTTTTTTTTGGTTTTGCCACTAAAACAAAGAGAAAAAAATAAATTCTAATTGATTTGTCGTTGGACTAAAGTAAATACCCATTGGGCCTCGATTCATATCTTTAACACATTATCCGGTTTAAATTATTTAATAGCCAACAAAATCTATACAATTAATTTTGCATTCAGGAGTGAAACAATTAACATGACTGATTCGAAAAAAATATGGTTTAAACAATTTTAACAATAAAACCCGCGCGGTTATCTAATAGGGCCCTTAATTTAACATAACTCAACCGAAATTCAAATAATGTCAAAATGGTTGTCATGATTTGAACAAATTAATAGGCATGTAGTTAAAATATTCATCCTCTATTTGTTTTTATCTCTAATTGAAGAAGATTCCTAATAAATAAGAATTGTTTTTAAAAAAACTCTTATTTTTTAATTTAAAGCTTTCAATCAATTCGAGCACTCTGTGGGCGAACCACCCTCGACAAATTGTTACGGACGTAAGTATGGGCCATCTAAGAAAAGCAAAGAAGCCCAAACTGTTAAACCTTTAATTGTTAAGTCCAAACCAACTCTAACTCACTGTGTACATTAAGATGCTCCAAATTACTCAAACATGCACTTAATGGTTTGTATTAAAGAGAAACATCGTCCACTTTACTCACACTAAAGAAGAATGTACCATTCAAATTCAGTTATCCACTTAGACTAACTTATTTGTTTACCTATTGAGAGTTCCGAAATATCATAACAGAGGAAAATAGGACTGAAAACATGGCAGGTCAATTACTAATTCTAATTAACATTACTCCACACTGAAATCATTCGTGAACTTTGGAAATAAACTACTGCCACTACATGAACTGATTTTCAGCTCCTTTTTAAGCTATCTTTCAGCTTTCACTAGTAAAACATTTATGAAAACAGGATTAAACTAACTAGTACCAAAGAATAATTTCCTGTTTAAAAGCCCAACAATTCACTACAACTAAAAAAAAAAGTCATAGCTTGAGTATGAGGAACAATTTAATCACATCATGAGAGAGCTATTTAAGACATAACTAAACTACTTTAAGTAAAACTCATCAACATAATTTTGGCTCCATTTTTATTTTCATGCAATCCACAGGTAAAGCTACATCAACATAGTGTCAAGTTGGGTACCTGGAATTTTCAACAGCAAATTGCAGGGTCAGAAAGATCAGCAAGCAGTTTGATAACCAACAACAACAGCAACAGAACAACAACAACCAGCAACAGAACAACAACAGCAACAGCAGGAGAACAACAGCCAACAACAGAACAACAGCCAGCAGGCCGTTCAACAACAATCAGCAGGCAGTTCAACAACAACCAGCAGGCAGCAAGACACAACAGCAACAGCAACAGAACAACCAACAAAGATAGATGCAAGCACCAACACAAAATCTGGCCAAAACTCAATGAAACAGTAATAAGCTCCCTTAGGAATTTTTTCTCTCTATCTCTATGTTCTATTTGTATGTCTGTTGTCTAGTGAGTATGTCTAATGTTCTGCCAAATGATCTAAAAAATGTGTTTCCAGAGAGTGTTTTCTTTGTGAGTGTTAGTGTGTTTTGCCAATATTCTCAATGTGTATTCCCCCCTTTCAGTCAGTGTATCTGTCCTATATATACATGCTCAAAATCAGCCTTCAGACTTTGAGATGGCCATGTTACTTCCTTTGTGTTTTCCACTTTCTTTTGTCCAAATATGGGACTTTTTCTGTTTTCAAGTCCTTTAGTGCAGCAAACTGTGTGGCACACCTGCTGTCCAGCAGGTTCCACTACTAGAACATGTGCCTAGCATCCTCAAATTTCTATCTTTAACTAAAACAACTATATTTTATTAGTTTCTTTAACAGTTATAACTACAACAAGCAACTAATGAACCAGCAGTGGAATTATAGATAGTTAACAAGTATAATCCAACAGCTACAAACCAATCTGTTTACAATTCAAACACAAACGATTTAAGGATTCAATAGGGAATTAATTGTGTCAAGAGGATCATTGTCCTTACTTCTCTAACAAACAGACCTACGAAAGTAAATCGACTTCATTCGATTAGTCGATTATAACACCTAGAATCGATAACACACAATCACTAAATAAGCTTTCGATTCAATAGTATCTCGGATTCAACAGTATCTCGGCAGAAAACAACACAATGTAGGAACATTGTTCGACTTTGATAATCGAATCGCATACGCACACTCAATCACAAGTATCATCATACAATCGAACAGAAGCAAATCAATCGACCAAATAAACGGTCCCAAATAGATGAGAAAAACAGAGAATTGGTGAAATATCCAAAGAAAAAATCAACAACAAATGAAACTAACCAAAACAATTAAACTAAATTGACAACTATAAGTAAATAAAAACAGAAAAAGAAAAAAAAAAGAAAAGAAGTACCTTGAAACCAAAAATGGGCTCGGCGGCTTGAGGCTTGTTCATTCGAGGTCGAAAGGACCTTAATTGAAATGTTTTCCAGGTGAAAACATATCAATTAAGGTATATTAAACCTCAATTCAATGAAATCCGGCAAATTAAATCTCTTTTCGGTTTTTAGGGTTCTTGGACGTGTGTTTTGGGGTTCGACGGTTTTCGGTTATATTGAGCCAAACCAAGTTTGGCATTGACATGGGGAAGGTCCGGCGAAGGTGTGGTATAAATTTGGGGTGGTTTGGCGTCGGTTTTAGTTTGGTTCGAATCTTCAATCGAAGATTCGAGAGGTTCTAGGTTGATTCGAACCAAAGCGTGCATCGATTCAAAGAGAGGGGGTTAAGGTGGTTGTGTGGTGTTATTTTGGTGGTCACAGGCGTCGGCGCCGGTGGTGTTTCAGGCGAAATGGTCAGACGGCGCTAGGGTTCGTTTCTTGTCTCTGATAGAGACGAAGAAGATTGAGCAAAAGGGGTTTGAACGGTGATTGAGGGTCTGGGGGGTATTTGGTGAATTAAGTGATTATTTAATCTCAACCGTTGGATCATGAGAATCCAACGGCTCAGATCGAACCTTTGGCCTAAACGGGGTCGTTTGGGGTATGACAGGGCTGGGGCGGATCCGGGTGAATTGGGTTGGACTGGGGTTATTTTGGGCCTGGGATTTAATTAAGAAATGGCCCAATTCGATTTTCTTCTTTGATTTTTCTTTTCTTTTGTTTTCCTAATCTATTTAATTTAATTTACTAATTAAAACAAAAATTTCTAATTACACTACAACATTAATTAAATTATAAGAAATACTAATTAAGTTATATTAACAATTAACACACTCAATTTAAACCTCAATTAAATATAAATCACACAAAAAACACATATTTTGTGATTTTCTTTTTATTTTGTAAAATAAACTTAAACTACTCCTAATTGCAAAGTTAGATAAAAAATGTAAACATGACCTATTTTTGTATTTTTTTTATTAATTTAAACACATATAATCATGCATATACAAATGCAAACAATTACCAAAAATAACACGAAAAATTCACAAAAATACACAACGTAAAAATAGACAGTTTTTGTTTTGATTTTGTGGAGTAATTCATGTTAGGCAAAAATCACGTGCTCACAGCTGCCCCTCTTTGCGCGGAAACAACGAAGAGTTTTCGTGCAAAGATAAATGAGCAAATATGTGCGATTTTTGCCCGTTTGAATACTCCGTGGGAAGCATTTTGAAAGAGTTTGACCTAGCCTTTGCTTCGGAGGCCTCCTACATATCCTGGGCTAAACAGGAATCAGGTCAATGTAGTTCGGGAAGTTTTGGTAGCTGGGACTACCATGACTGCTGTGGTCTTGCTGTTACTGCTGTTGCTGTTGTTGCTGCTGTTGCCACTGCTTAACTGATCTCCTTATTACACCGTGCTAAACAAAAACAAGAAGCTAGACTAAGTTACAGTATTGCAAACTCTTATCTATCTTTTTAACTTGATCTTGTCATGTTCCTTGCCATCCTGCTGGCTCTGATGTTTCTTCACATGCTTCTTCTCTTCTTTGTGATCTTTGAACTATTCTCCTTCGAAGTCTGAACCTATCTTTCTGATCCTTGTTGCCTTCCTCTCTATTATGAACTTGGATTCATGTTGGGGATTTCCGTGACACTCTACCGCTTTCCTCAGCCAACTTCCAAATAAATTGCCACTCCATTCTTCAGGCGGGCTCCCTGACTTCAACTATAACTTCAAGATTAAATCGCCTCTCCATTCTTCAGGCGGGCTTCCTGACTTCAACTATAACTTCGAAATAAATCGCCACTCCATTCTTCAGGCGGGCTTCCTGACATCAACTATAACTTCAAAACTAAATCGCCACTCCATTCTTCAGGCGGGCTCCCTGACTTCAACTACAACTTCAAAACTAAATCGCCACTCCATTCTTCAGGCGGGCTCCCTGACTTCAACTACAACTTCAAAATTAAATCGCCACTCCATTCTCCAGGCGGGCTCCCTGACTTCAACTATAACTTCAAAATTAAATCGCCACTCCATTCTCCAGGCGGGCTCCCTAACTTCAACTATAACTTCAAAATTAAATCGCCACTCCATTCTTCAGGCGGGCTCCCTGACTTCAACTACAACTTTAGAATTAAATCGCCACTCCATTCTTCAGGCGGGCTCCCTGACTTCAAATACAACTTCAAAATTGAATCGCCACTCCATTCTTCAGGCGGGCTCCCTGACTTCAACTACAACTTCAGAATTAAATCGCCACTCCATTCTTCAGGCGGGCTCCCTGACTTCAACTACAACTTCGAAATAAATCGCCACTCCATTCTTCAGGCGGGCTCTCTGACTTCAACTACAACTTCAAAATAAATCGCCACTCCATTCTTCAGGCGGGCTCCCTGACTTCAACTACAACTTCAGAATTAAATCGCCACTCCATTCTTCAGGCGGGCTCCCTGACTTCAATTATAACTCAAAACTAAATCGCCACTCCATTCTTCAGGCGGGCTCCCTGACTTCAATTACAACTCAAAACTAAATCGCCACTCCATTCTTCAGGCGGGCTCCCTGACTTCAACTACAACTCAAAACTAAATCGCCACCCCATTCTTCAGGCGGGCTCCCTGACTTCAATTATAACTCAAAACTAAATCGCCACTCCATTCTTCATGCGGGCTCCCTGACTTCAATTACAATTCAAAACTAAATCGCCACTCCATTCTTCAGGCGGGCTCCCTGACTTCAACTACAACTCAAAACTAAATCGCCACTCCATTCTTCAGGCGGGCTCCCTAACTTCAACTACAACTTCAAAATTAAATTGCCACTCCATTCTTCAGGCGGGCTCCCTGACTTCAATTACAACTTCGAAATTAAATCGCCACTCCATTCTTCAGGCGGGCTCCCTGACTTCAATTACAACTCACTAATTCCATCCTATCCATATCGCCTTCCTTTGCTTCATGTACCATTTTCTTCTTCCTGCATCGTCTCTTGGGCCACCTTTTCTTCTGAATTACCTTGTTTTGGAATTGCTTTCTTCCTGGATCGTGTTATTTTCCTTTGACTGCTGGGGATATCCTTGGGACCGTTTATTTACCTGCTGGAGATAATGCTACTGGGGAAGTATTCTTTATTTCCTCTTTTTCTATTTCCTTCGCCCTTCATTCTCTCTCGGGCTTGCTGGGGATTAAAATGTCATTAACTGAGGATTACCCTGGCGGGGGACCCCTTTTCCTTTTCCTTCTTCCCGGACCTCCTCCGGGACTCACGCTTTTGCTTCCTTGAAAAACTTATGGGATATAATGCTGCTGGGGGAATCTCGGAGTTAGTGTTTCATTTTTCCAACAACTGCTGGGGATGATACCAGGCCCAAAGATCACCCCCTCGTGTCGTCTGGCCTCTCTCAAAACTATTCTGCTCGGAACTGGTATTTCCCAAAATCTTGTGTTGTTTTCTATCCTTATCCACTGGGCATTTGCTTTCAAGAAAATTTTTGCAATGGGAGAAAATTTTCTGCCCCAGTTTGATGACCTTCTACGTGGCATGTTTTTCCGCCGACGAACTCTCTTTTCCTGCTTTATGTGACGACCCGGCCCGTCGTCACGGGAATTACCACCCTGTTATGTTGTAATTTCATGTTTCATGCTTTTATATAAGTGTTAGAGTCTATCGGGTGAGTTAGGAGTGAATTGGATTGAAAATGAGGCATATAGCCTTTGTTAAGGAAACTTGAATAAGGAAAGTCAACCTGGAGTTGACTATTTGGTTAGAGGGCTCGGAATCGGATTCTGATGATTCGGTTAGTTCCGGGAGGTGATTTGTGACTTAGGGGAGCGATCGGAATCGAATTTAGAGGCCCGGTGTAGAAATAGGCTTGAATTGGCTAAGGTTGAATTTTGACGAAATCCGAACGGTAGGTGAGATTTTGATCCGGGAGTCGGAATGGAGTTCTGACAGTTGCAGTAGCTCCGTTAGGTGATGTTGGATGTGCCTACAAAATTTCAGGTCATTCGGACGTCGTTTGGTCGGGTTTTTCATCGAATGTGTAATTCGGAAAGTTTTAAGAAATTTAGGCTTGAATCCGTGTGTAATTGGTGATTTTGACGTTTAAGATGGTGTTTTTATGATTGGAACAAGTTCGTATCGTGTTTTGGGGTATGTTGGTGGTTTTCGTTGGGGTCCGGGGGCCTCGGGGTGAATCCGGACCATCATCCGGCATTTGGAAGCATAAAATGGTCTGCTGTAATCTGCAGATCACTGGGCATAAAATAAGCCTTCGCGTTCGCGAAGGAAGGTTCCGCGTTCACGAAGGCCAGGTTCAGTAAGGCATCGCGTTCGCGAGGGCAATGCCGCGTTCGCGAAGGTTGGGGCCAGTTGGCCATCGCGTTCGCGATGGGTGGGTCGCGTTCGCGTAAGAGGAAAAGGTAAGGCATCGCGGACGCGTGACTTCACGTCGCGTTCGCGTAAGTAAAAGTCAGGAGGCTGCGGAGTTGATCTTCGCGAACGCATGAGAGAGTTCCGCGTTCGCAATGAAGAAGAGGAAAAAGGCATCGCGTTCGCGTGAGAGGCGTCGCGAACGCGATGAACAAAAGAGGTTGGCAGTGAAGATAAGTTCAGAACAGAACCAGTCGCGGGTTTAATACCCAAAAACGCCATTTTTGAGTTCTAGAGAGAGAAACTCACGAGAATTGCTGGAAATTCATCGGGGATTCGTTGGAGGTAAGTTTTGTGGCTTAATTACATCATTTTAACATGAAATCATGGGTTAAATTTCTGTAAATGGAAGATTAAAGGTGGGTTTGAGCCCTAGGCCTAAATTAAAGAAAAACACTGATTTGAGTGGGCAAATGGAGTCCGATTTTGGTAAATTTTATATGCCTAGACTCGTATCGAGATGAGGATTCCGAATATGTAACTTTTGTAATTTTTCATCAAGCGTACCGAAAGTCGGGTTTTGACAACTTTGGGAATTTTGATGTAAATCGAGTTGTATTGATTGGGTGTCGTCCCATTGGCCTAATTTGTTGTATTTCTACTGTATTTGATCAGATTCTACGCGTGCGGAGCTTGATTCTCATGGCAAGGGCATTGCGGAGTAGTCGTCGCACCGTATTGAGGTGAGTAATAGATGTGGGTGATGACCAGCGGGTTCGAAACCCCGGTATACCACTTTGTGACGCTGTATAGCGGCGAGACACGCACATTCTTGAGAGTGCGGGGTCGATCATGAACTGGAGACTACATATTAGTCCAACCTGTTGATATTGTATTATTGGCTATTCTCGAGCCGTCGAACCTCCTTCTCGGATGGTTGCATATATATATATTGTGATAATGGCCACTCTTGAGCCGAGGAACCCCCTTCTTGGGCGGTTGAGTATACATGTGGGCCGTGAGCCAGTTATTGGATCCCGCGAAGATCGTTATCATTGTCTTATCATATAGACATGCTAGTTTACTACTACTCCGCAGCTATTTTTGTTATTATGCTAATTCCAATCTCTGGAACTTGATATTACTGTTTTCCAACTGAAAAATGATAAAAGAGTTTTCAAAAACTACTTTTGAGCCTGCGAGGCTGTATCTGCATATTAGCCGACTAGTAGTGGATCGGGCTGCGCGCCGCAGCGAGATATATATATGTTGGATTGCACGCCGCAGGAATATCTCTATGAGATGTGCTTGGGCTGTAGGAGCCCCTCCGGAGTCTGAACCCCCACGGTGAGCACGGGTACCCAAAATTGGAGTCGGGCTACGCGCCGTAGCGGTCATATCATGCATTGCATTGCATTTAGCTACATCTGCTAGTTGTTATGCTATTTATTGGTATTTGTTGGTACAGGTACAGGGAATATTGATTCTATGACAGGGTATTTTATGACAGCTTTACATAGTGCTTTATTGCGGATTTCTTATATGCTCTGTCTTACCCCTGTTTATTACCACTGAGTCTGGCAGTACTCATTTTACTCCCTGCACCTTGTGTGCAGATCCAGGTACCTCTCAGCAGTGATCCAGTAGCTGTGCGAGGCGACATCCGTGGGATATACGAGGTAGCTGCAGAGTCCGCAGGACCCGATATTCCTTCCTACTGTCTTTTGATTTTGTATTGACATTTCTTTCCGCACTTGGTATCTTGTAAACCTTTATACACTCATGTTCGGTAGAGGCTCATGACTCTTGACCCTTCGGTCTATGGGAGTTAGTATATTTTGGGACTTGGTTCCCCGATTTTCGTTATATGTATCATTGTTATTTCGTAAATTAAAATGCTTAAATGGGTTAAAGAGAGCTTCTAGCTCCGTTGTTGATATTGATTGGTCAGGCTGGCTTAGCAATGTGCTGGGCGCCATCACGACCGGATTTGGGGTCGTGACAAGTTGGTATCAAAGCCTAGGTTTACTAGGCCTCGTGAGTCTTGAGCCGGTTAGTAGAGTCTTGTGGATCGGTACGGGGACGCCTGTACTTATCCTCGGGAGGCTGCGAACCTTTAGGAAAACTTCACTTTTCTTGAACTATGTCGTGCGATCTTGTTGTTCTGAGAACTGAACTTCTATATTCTATTCTCTCGCAGATGGCGAGAACGCGAGCATCGGGACGAGGTGGACGACCTCCGTTGCCACATGTTAGAGGTCGTGGGCGCGGTCGTGCTAGAGTTAGAGGTAGGGCGGGCTGAGGCAGGCCGGTTGACCCGCCTGTTGTACCGGTTCGGGAGCGGCCCCGGTGGTTGATGCTCGGCGGCCCGGTTCGGGGCCGGACTATATCTATTGCTATTCCCGGTCTTCGGGGAGACTCTTGCTCAAATATTATCGGTGTGTTCCGGTTTGGCTCGGGTAGTTTCAGCTACCGCTACGTAGCGACATCTCAGTCAGGGGGTGGTCAGCAGACCCCTGTAGCTCGCACACCTGACCCGGTTGTTCAGGGACTTCAGACGCCAGAGGCGGTCCCCGCTCAGGTGGTTGCATCAGTTATTCCTCCAGTTGCACCAGCTCCAGCTCCAGAGCATATGGTTCAGGTTATGCCCGACGATGAGCAGCGTCGTCTTGAGAGATTTGGTAGACTTTAGCCACCCCATTTCAGTGGCGTTGAGGGCGAGGATGCCCAGGGTTTCTTGGAAAAGTGTCAGAGGATGTTGCGGACGGCTGGTATTCTTGAGTCCAGCGGGGTTTCATTTACTACCTTTCAGTTCACTGGTCCCGCGTTTGATTGGTGGGAGGAGTTTGAGAGGCGTAGGCCTGCAGGAGCAGCACCTCTCACATGGCAGCAGTTCTCTACTCTCTTTCTAGAGAAATATGTACCTCAGTCTCGTCGCGAGGAGCTACGTCGCCAGTTCGAGTGGTTGATTCAGGGCGACATGTCTGTGACCCAGTATGAGCTTAGATTCACTCGGTTGGCTAGGCATGCCACATGGATGATCCCCACTGATAGGGAGAGGATCAGGAGGTTCATTGATGGCCTCAACTACTCTATCCGTATTCTTATGACCGGCGAGCGAGTTCTGTCATCATCGTTTGAGCAGGTAGCTGATATGGCACGCTCCATTGAGGCGGATCGTCGCCGAGAGAGAGAGGAGCGGGAGGCCAAGAGGCCTCGTGGTTCTGGTAGTTTCGGTGGTGCTCCATCTAGAGGGCATTCCCAGCAGAGCAGAGGTCGCTCATCTAGACCTTCTCATTCAGGCCGCCCAGAGCAGAGCGGAGGTTCTTATGGTCGTGGTCGACAGGGGTTTCAGCGGGGTCAGTCATCGCTTGGTGCCCTCCCAGCCCAGAGTGCAGCACCTACTTCTCCAGCACCAGGTGCATGTTATGAGTGTGGTGAGTTTGGCCACATGAGGTGATAGTGCCCTCGACTACGTAGGGGCAGGACTCAGCAGAGGGATCAGCCCTCCTCTTCAGCACCATCTCAGTCGAGTAGAGGTGGAGCTTAGTCTTCTCGTGGTCGCCCCAGGGGCAAGGAGAGATCTGGTGGAGGCCAGGCACGGTTCTATGCACTTCCTGACAGGCGTGATGCAGTTGCCTCCGATGCAGTGATTACAGGTATCATTTCTGTCTGTCACAGAGATGCCTCTGTTCTATTTGATCCAGGGTCCACATATTCTTACGTGTCCTCTTATTTTGCACATCACTTGGGTGCGACTCGTAGTAGTCTTGATTTACTTGTTCATGTATCCACCCCCGTGGGTGATACGATTGTTGTGGATCATGTCTATAGATCCTGTGTTATATCTATTGGGGGTCTGGAGACCCAGGCAGATTTGTTATTGTTCGGGATGGTGGACTTTGATGTTATATTGGGTATGGACTGGTTGTCTCCGTACCATGCTATATTGGATTGTCATGCTAAGACAATTACGTTGGCCATTCCTGGTATTTCTCAGATTGAGTGGCGGGGTTCGACCGATTTCGTCCCTAGCCGTGTTATTTCGTTCTTAAAAGCTCAGAAGATGGTTGAAAAAGGGTGTCTATCATACTTAGCTTTTGTGAGAGATGTGGGAGTCGAGTCTCCTAGCATTGATTCTGTACCTGTTGTGAGGGACTTCCCAGATGTATTCCCCTCAGACCTGCCGGGCATGCCGCCGGACAGGGATATTGATTTTGGCATTGACTTGGTGCCGGGCACTCAGCCCATATCCGTTCCTCCTTATCGGATGGCACCAGCTGAGTTGAAAGAACTAAAAGAGCAGCTTCAAGAACTTCTGGATAAGGGTTTCATCCGCCCTAGTGTGTCTCCGTGGGGTGCGCCGGTATTGTTTGTTAAAAAGAAAGATGGTTCCATGCGAATGTGTATTGATTATAGACAATTGAACAAAGTGACAATGAAGAACAAGTACCCTCTACCGCGCATAGATGATTTGTTTGATCAGTTACAGGGTGCAAGGGTGTTTTCTAAGATCGATCTTCGTTCAGGCTATCATCAGCTGAAGATCTAGGACTCGGATATTATGAAGACTGCATTCAGGACCCGATATGGTCATTATGAGTTTCTTGTGATGTCGTTTGGGTTGACCAACGCCCCAGCAGCATTTATGCATCTGATGAACAGTGTGTTCAGGCCTTATTTGGATTCATTTGTGATTGTGTTCATTGATGACATTCTAGTATACTCCCGTAGTCAGGAGGAGCATGCTCAACATAATACGCTAGTATCCAGAATTCACACAGGTAATTAACCATGCGACCCAATCGTAAGCGGTGGGACTCTCCCACTTAGCCCAAAGACACTATTACACGACTCTCGAACACATTACAACCATTCTCTCAAGTCATTTACTATTATTCAACTACAACTCACTTGATCTAACGAATATAACCACCTGTGCTCTATTAGCACTCTGACACCATAGGGTATGACCTCATTCCAATACAACCAAACATTCATCCCGCTCCATGCACCGAGCATTCTCTACCAACGACATCTTAAAACATACTGTGATTCTCACATGCCTATGAAGCACCATGTAGCCTTTGTCGAAGCTTTTCCTTGCTGATAATGAAATGTAGAGTTTATTAGGGACACAGAAAAACATCAAAAGTCCCAACATCATACCATACGAGCCTCAACTCTTGCCCATCCGCAAGTTTTCAAGAACTCTTTGAATAGCACCTAAATACATCGCAGGCCAAATCTGATATGACACATGCCCCATAATTTGATCGTTGATAGTGAAATTCTTTCACTTGGCACGAAGCCTTAAGATACATCTTGCTAATCCATGACAATAGCCTTTATCATTTGTACATCTTCATCATAAGACAGTCCAAGACATTCGTTTGGTACATGTCCTTCTTAAGATAGTTACACTCTTTCCCCCCAGTATCTGTGCTGGCTGAATCCTTCGCTAAATAGATATCTCATATGAACCATATAGTCTTTATTACCACTAACTATCTTTAGATCTACATCCACCTTGTGATTCTACCATCACTTTGACGATTAGGCAGTTAAGTAAACCTTCTCAAGACCATACTTATCAACCGAATGTCAGAACCTAGTGCAATCCATGTGCACAATTAAAGATCTCTCAATTTCTTGCATTATCGATATGGATGACACACGGTAACAATAGTTGAGTAAATTCTTGACTCCCTTGAAATCCCTCTGCAGCATCACGAACCGTCGGCGCATACTTGATACCGAGTGCGCAATTTCAATACACGAGTGGATGCAAAAGAACATATGACATAGGCTCCAACTGAATAAATGGCACACGATAAGGAATTCAAAGAATTGAGGAGTTTCCTAAACAGTAACATAGCCCCTCGTAGATAAATACAGACGTCTCCGTATCGATCTGCGAGAATCTAAGTAACCGGTCTGTGTCCCGTGACTCCTACGAACCAAGAGCTCTGATACCAACTTGTCACGACCCTAGTTCACCAATCGTGAACATGTTATGACGGCACCCAGTCCCCACGACTAGGTAAGCCTAACACTTTGCAGAATGTACAAGTTTATGAACTTTACACAAGAAATAGCGGAAAACGATATAAATAGGAGTGTAATCCGTGCCGCTTGGCACATACACTCGCCAACACACTGTATAAAAATACCACCAAGACCCGGAATCCCACGGGCAACACAGACTAAAAGAGAGTATACAACTGTGGCTCTATGTGTAAAGAGTATCTAACAACGAAATGAAGGAAAACATCTACTAATACTATCGGAATAGAAGGAGGGCCTCCGGATCCGCGGACGTAGCAGATCATACCTCGAGGTCTCCAAATGTACTGCTGAATCACCTAGTATGGGCCTATCCAAAAGTGTGCAGAAGAGTAGCATGAGTACACCACAGAGGTACTCAGTAAGTGCCAAGCCTAACCTCGATGGAGTTGTTACAACCCATATCCACACACGTTAGTTCATTCAATAAGTTAGATAACACAAATCCAAGAAGGAATTATCCTTGAGATGATAAGAAGTTAATCCGATTAATCTTAAGTGATACAAGGGTGCATAAGGGTGAATAACAAGTATTAGAAGTTAAACGAATCAAGGATGCTGTAACTCGTACTTTTGGGTAAACCTATAGTATACTTAGGAGGTCATGATTTAAGGTATTTGAATCATATAATATCCGTATCATAAGTCTTGAAGTCAAACGAGTTATGAAACAAAAGTCGACAAAAGTTGTTGCAACTTAGGTTCATAGTTTTACCTAAACTTTAGGTCAAATGTTATTAAGCTTTTCTCCCAATATGCTTGGAATTACGGGGTTATCTACCCACCAAATGGAAGATCTATGAGTCTAGTTTCCAACGCATTAAACGGTTTATCAATACGACATTGGAATAGAGAGATATAGATATTTTCGTGAGACTGCACAAACTGCTAGGTGCAAGTAGGTGGGTCAGCTACTTGGTTAAATGTCGGCCCAAAAGAGGGAATATCGGGTCAGAAAAGGAGCCCATTAAAAGGCTTATCTTCTGCAATATATACCTCTTTATATTTCACAAATAACCAGACCTAAGACCCTGCAAAATTCCTCCCAAAAATTATCCACAAACCCTAATTGATTTTCCCTCTCTTTCAAGTTCAAATTGGGGGTAAACACTAGAGTTTGAAGAACCAAGTTAAAGGATGAGTTATCCAATAATTAAGGTGAGTTTACTGCTATATTTCATGCATTTATTCTGCTGTGAATTCATGGTAATTCGTTATATACATGTAAGAACTCACGGGACGGTGATCGGAAGCCGTGAGTTCAAGTTATTCACTTGTAGCGGACTGTTTTGTGGACTGTTTTGTGTTGCTGTTGGGCTGCATTTTATATTACTGTTTTGTGGAGTTTTGGAGGAGGCAGGGTGTGGAGAAACACCATATATATGTTGGGTTTTGCTCTACTAGTTCTTCATAATATTTTTGGGTCGTTTGATACGACTATAGTGGCCGTCATATGTGTGATGTGATTAGGTTGTGTGTGGACTGTTTTGGGAGGCTCAATATGTTTATTATTGATGTTGTTTGGGCTGTTTGGTGATTGTTTTGAATGGTGTGAAGTCATATATATAGGGGAGGTGCTGTCCGTTTCATCACAAAATAGGTTGTGGTTGGTACATAATAGTTGCGACGCTTAAACGTTAACGATAGTGTCATTTCTCCTATTGTAGACTAAGGAGTCGTGACGTTTGCATAGCTTGAGGTTGTGGCAGTATATACAAGGTAAGTGTGGCTATCCCTTTCTTTCTTTTGCACGACTCTGATTGTACATAATGTAATGAACGAGCTTCCAAAGATACTCTATTCTTAGAAGCTAAGCAGTACTTACATTGTTTCCCCTCTTATGGAACGATTGATGTTGATGTTGCTTCTCTTATTCTTATGTTATCAATCTTGTTGGTACTTCCCGATTCCTATAAGGTTCATAGTGAAGAGTTAGTCCTAATAAGGTGTACATAGGATACCAACCTTTCACTCCGAAAGGTCTACAAGGTGTTTCCATGAGTCGAGCATGTATTATATATATGTATCTATTTTACTCTACCGAGCTGCGCTATAGTCGGCCGGGTATGGCACCTATTGTGCAACCACTGATCAGTTGGGTTTTACCGAGCTCCACGTGGCCGGGTACGAATCTACCGAGCCTTATAATGGCCGGGTACGTTTTTACCAAGCCTATTATGGCCGGGTACGACATGATGATGACGATGCCCACAGAGGCGTATGTTTTAAAAGATTATGTATTTATACATATGTATCATGGATTTCATATTAGTAGCCCTCAGAGGTACTCAGATATTACGGGTTGTATATTCTCTATCCTTGCTTACATTACTGTTCGTATTTATGGTTCGCTGCCTTGCATACTCAGTACTTTATTCATATTGATGTCCTTTTGTTTGTGGACGCTGCATGTCATGTTGCAGGTCCTCATAGACAGGCAGGTGCAGCTCCCCCATCACAGTAGGTTGTCTAGTTCAGCAGTGATTGGATAGATCCTTTATCCGGACTTGCCTTGGTCTTGGTATGCATATTTGTTATAGACATTATGGGTATGTCGGGGCCCTGTTCCGGCTATGTTGCAGCACTTATATTCCTTTAGAGGCTCGTAGACAAGTGTCGACTCATGTATAGTTTGGTATGCCTTGTCGGTTGGTTTTTGTTGTATAGTCTTTCATTTAGCGTGGTAGCTTTTACCATATGTATATAGTTTCTTGATTGTCTGGTCATCCCATGTTATGTAGGTTCATGCAATCATATTTTATTGTTGGTTGTTCATGATCCATGTCTACCATTTATATTGATCTCGTCAGCCTAAAAGATAATAAAGAAGGTTAGATAAAATGTATGTTGGTGCTCGGCAAGTATGGTCGGGTGCTAGTCATGGTCCTCCAGTTTGGGTCGTGACAAACTTGGTATTAGAGCAAGTCTGTCCTAGGGATTGTCTATGAGCCATGTCTAGTAGAGTCTTAATTATGGATGTGTAGCGCGCCACATTTATAATCGGGAGGCTACATGACATCTAGGGTTGTTACCTTCTTCCTGAATCTAGATCGTGCATAGAGTTGAGTCGTAAGTGTTCGTCTCTAATATTCACCTTGTTTTCTTTCAGCGATGCCTTCGACTAGGAAACAAGCAATTAGTAGACGGCTTGATAGAGCTGCGGGAGAGGGTACCTGTCAGGTGCCCCAAGCCAGAGCAGGCCAAAGTGAGGCTCGGAGTGAGATGCCGTCTCATACCTCATCTACTCCGTCTCCTCCAGAGGATATTAGGTGGCACCAAACACCTCCAGCTCCTCCGTCTGGCACTACAGACCAGGATATGCGGAGTGCTTTGTAGTTATTGACTAGCTTGGTAGTTGCTCAGGCTCAGAGGCAGAATACAGGTGCTGCTGATAAACCAGTTAGTACAAGAGTTCGTGATTTTATTAATTTAGACCCTCCAGTGTTTACCGGATCAGACCCCAAGGAGGATCCGCAGACTTTTATTGACCAGGTTCATCGTACACTATGGGTTATGCATGTTAGTGATACAGAGGCAGTAGAGTTGGCTTCTTATTGGCTACGGGATTTAGCGGTTCTTTGGTATGATAGTTGGGAGAGATCCAGGGGTCCGAACGCTCCTCCAGCTGTGTGGAAGGATTTTTCTGAGGCCTTTCTTCGTCACTATTTGCCAGTTGAGATACGACGAGCTAGAGCTGATAAGTTCTTGAACCTTAGACAAGGTAATATGAGTGTGCGAGAGTATAGTATGCAGTTTGATTCTTTAGCAAGGTATGCTCCCCATATGGTGGCCGAGATGAGTGATAGGGTGCATTTGTTCGTGAACGGGTTGGGACCCCATCTGATAAATGTGTGTATGACAGCCTCCTTGGTAGAAGGCATGGATATTTCCCGTATTCAAGCTTATGCTCAGACCCTAGAGGATCGTAAGCGCCAGCAGAGGGCAGATAGGGAGCAGGATAGGGGCCAGGATAAGAGGGCGAGATTTGCAAGGTATTCTGATGACTTAAGAGGCAGCGCCAGGCCCCAGTCTTCGAGGAGTTCGGCGCCATCTGTAGCTAGTGCTCCTCCACAGTTTCAGAGGCCTCGATATGATCGATCCTATTCTGGTCCAGGTCAGAGTTCGCAGGCATCTGGATCGCAACATCATAGGGATACTAGTCAGACGAAACCCCCAACACCACGTTGTGATCGGTGCGGCAAGGCCCACTTTGGACTGTGCCGTCGAGGTTCTGATGTGTGTTATTCTTGCAGACAGCCTGGCCATATGATGCGGGATTGTCCTAACAGGAGAGATGATGGTATGGCTCAGCCGACTAGATTTGTGTCTGGTTCTTCCTCATCAGTTCGACCTCCAGCACGGGGTTTTCAGCAGTCGACAGGTCGTGGTAGAGGTAGAGGTGCGGGGCCGAGTTCGAGTGGTGCTCAAAATCGAACATATGCTCTAGTAGGTCGACAGGCTCTCGAGTCGTCTCCAGATGTTGTTACAGGTATATTATCTGTGTTTTCTTATGATGTATATGCGTTGATTGATCCGGGATCTATATTATCATATGTTACACCCTTTGTGGCTAATAAGTTTGGCATTGAACCTGAATTGATAAGTAAACCCCTTGCGGTATCTACTCCAATAGGAGATTCTGTGATTGCTAGAAGGGTATATAGAGGTTGCACTGTGATGATTTGTAGTCGTCAAACCTCGGCAGATTTATTTGAGTTAGAAATGGTTGATTTTGATGTGATACTGGGAATGGACTGGTTGGCCTCATGCTATGCAAATGTTGACTGTCGTATGAAGATGGTTAAGTTTCAATTTCCTGGTGAACCCGTCATTTAATGGAAGGGAAACATTGCTACATCGAAAGGTAGGTTTATTTCCTATCTTAAGGCAAGGAAAATGATCTCAAAAGGTTACATTTATCATCTTGTTCGCGTTAGGGATGCGGAGGCGAAGCTGCCTACTCTACAATCTATCCCCGTGGTCAATGAATTTCCAGATGTTTTCCCAAATGAACTCCCAGGCCTTCCTCCTAGAAAGGGAGATTGAGTTTAGCATTGATGTGTTGCCTGACACTCAACCGATCTCTATCCCTCCATATAGAATGGCCCCGGCAGAGCTGTGAGAGTTGAATGCAGAGTTAAAGGACTTGCTTGATAAGGGCTTCATTAGGCCTAGCACTTCACCTTGGGGTGCGTCAGTCCTATTCGTGCGGAAGAAAGATGGGTCATTACGGATGTGTATCGACTATCGGCAGTTGAATAAGTTTACTATAAAGAACAAGTATCCACTTCCAAGAATTGACGACTTGTTTGACCAACTCCAGGGTGCCAAGTATTTCTCCAAGATTGACTTACGTTCAGGGTATCATCAGGTGAGGGTTAAGGAGAAGGATATTCCAAAGACGGCCTTTAGGACAAGATATGGACACTTTGAGTTCTTGGTGATGTCGCTCGGGCTAACAAATGCCCCAGCAGCTTTTATGGATCTCATGAATACTGTATTCAGGCCCTATCTTGATGTTTTCGTGATTGTATTCATTGATGACATTCTGGTGTATTCTCGTTCAGAGGAGGAACATGCGAGCCACTTGCGGATAGTATTACAGATGCTTCAAGGATCGTAAGTTATATGCTAAGCTCGCCAAATGTGAATTCTGGCTGAACTCGGTAGCATTCCTTGGCCATGTGATATCTGACGAGGGTATTAGTGTCGACACTCAGAAGATTGATGCAGTAAAGAATTGGCCGAGACCTACAACACCATCGGAAGTTCGTAGCTTCCTGGGGCTAGCAGGATATTATAGGCGATTTGTAGAAGGGTTTTCCTCTATATCAGCACCATTGACTAAGTTAACACAGAAAGCTACCAAGTTCCGGTGGTCTAACACTTGTGAACGTAGTTTTCAGGAGCTGAAGGATCGATTGACATCCGCACCGGTGCTCAGCTCTCCCTGAAGGAACAGAAGGATATGTGGTATATTGTGATGCCTCAGGTATAGGTTTGGGGTGCGTGTTGATGCGGCATGGGAAGGTGATTTCATATGCATCAAGACAATTGAAGAAGCATGAAAAGAATTATCCAACCCATGATTTGGAATTGGTTGCAGTAATATATGCTTTGAAGATATGGCGGCACTACTTATACGGCGTCCATGTTGACATCTACACAGATCACAAGAGTCTACAATACATCTTCAAGCAGAAAGAGTTGAATTTGAGGCGGCGTAGGTGGCTTGAATTACTGAAGGACTACGACGTCGAGATATTGTATCATCCCGGTAAAGCCAATGTTGTGGCGGATGCTCTCAGCCGTAAGTCAATGGGAAGCTTAGTACATATTGATGCAGGTAGATGGGGGTTGACTAAAGAGCTTCATAAGCTAGCCAATATGAGAATCAGATTGTTAGACTCTGATGACGGAAGTGTTACTGTACAGAATACATCAGAATCATCTTTGGTAGTAGAGGTAAAAGCACGGCAATATGAAGATCCTATCTTACTACGATTGAGAGAGAACATTCAGCAGTGTAAAATTATGGCTTTTGAGATCGGAGGAGATGGGGCACTGAGATACCAGGGCCGATTATGTGTGCCGAATGTAGCAGGGTTGCGAGAAAAGATTATGAATGAAATTCATCAATCCCGATATTCCATCCATCCTGGCTCAACAAAGATGTATCATGATGTCAAGGAGCGGTATTGGTGGGATAACATGAAAAAGTCTATTGCAGAATTTGTAGCCCAGTGTCCCAATTGTCAACAAGTAAAGATAGAACATCAGAAACCCGGTGGATTGCTTCAGAATATAGAAATTCCGAACTGGAAATGGGAGGTGATTAATATGGACTTCGTTATTGGATTACCTCGATCTTATCATAAGTTTGACTCTATCTGGGTGATAGTTGATCGACTTACAAAATGTGCCCATTTTCTGCCAGTTAAGACAACTTACTCGGCTGAATATTATGCGAAGTTGTATATCAAGGAGATTGTTAGGCTTCATGGTGTGCCGGTATCTATTATATCAGATCGAGGAGCTCAATTTACGGCTAACTTTTGGAGGTCTTTTCAGAAAGGTTTAGGCACACGGGTGAATCTCAGCACTGCATTTCATCCGCAGACTGACGGACAGGCTGAACGTACCATTCAGACATTGGAAGATATGCTACGAGCATGTGTTCTAGATTTTAAGGGAAATTGGGATGACCATCTTCCACTCATAGAATTTGCCTACAATAATAGCTACCATTCCGGTATTAAAATGGCCCCATATGAGGCACTATATGGGAGGAGATGTAGATCACCAGTTGGATGGTTCGAAGTCGGTGAAACAGAATTATATGGGCCAGATTTGATTCACCAAGCCATTGAGAAGGTGAAAGTGATACGGGAACGATTGAGGACGGCACAAAGCAGGCAAAAGTCTTATTCCGATGTACGACGTCGTGATCTAGAATTTGAGGTTGGTGATTGGATTTTCCTGAGGATTTCACCAATGAAGGGTGTTATGCATTTTGGGAAGAAAGGTAAGTTGAGTCCAAGGTATATCGGTCCGTATAAAATTCTTCAACGAATTGGACAAGTTGCTTATGAGTTAGAATTGCCATCCGAATTAGAATTTGTCCACCGGTATTCCATGTATATATGTTGAGGAAATGTATTGGAGACCCTTCTCGAGTTGTCCCTATCAAAGATGTTCAAGTTACAGAGGATCTATCATATGAAGAAGTGCCAGTGGCCATATTAGATCGACAAGTCCGCAAGCTGAGAACAAAAGATGTAGCTTCCGTCAAAGTATTGTGGAGGAACAAGAATGTGAAAGAAATGACATGGGAAGCGGAAGAAGAGATGAAGTCTAAATACCCTTACCTATTCCAGAATGATGATAACAAGGATGTTGGTGGAACGCAAGATACATTATAAAGGTGAAATGGCTTTATGAGGTAAGCAATAACTTGAGAACTCTCTTCCTTAATACAAAGTGGTGATATGTAAATTAGGTCCATGTCCATAATGCTTTGTGTAGCCTTGTGAGGCCATACTTTGAGCTTCACTGCTTGCAAATTTTACTAGTGACCATTTTATAGGGGAAAATTCACCAAATATTTCCGTTGGAATCCACGATGATTTGGACTCCCCATAAACCCTTACATTCGAGGACGAATGTTCCTAAGGGGGGAGGGTGTTACAACCCATATCCACACACGTTAGTTCATTCCATAAGTTAGATAACACAAATCCAAGAAGGAATTATCCTTGAGATGATAAGAAGTTAATCCGATTAATCTTAAGTGATACAAGGGTGCATAAGGGTGATTAACAAGTATTAGAAGTTAAACGAATCAAGGATGCTGTAACTCGTACTTTTGGGTAAACCTATAGTATACTTAGGAGGTCATGATTTAAGGTATTTGAATCATATAATATCCGTATCATAAGTCTTGAAGTCAAACGAGTTATGAAACAAAAGTCGACAAAAGTTGTTGCAACTTAGGTTCATAGTTTTACCTAAAGTTTAGGTAAAATGTTATTAAGATTTTCTCCCAATATACTTGGAATTACGGGGTGATATACCCACCAAATGGAAGACCTATGAGTCTAGTTTCCAACGCATTAAACGGTTTATCAATACGACATTGGAATAGAGAGATATAGATATTTTCGTGAGACTGCACAAGCTGCTAGGTGCAAGTAGGTGGGTCAGCTGCTTGGTTAAATATCGGCCCAAAAGAGGGAATTTCGGGTCAGAAAAGGATCCCATTAAAAGGCTTATCTTCTGCAATATATACCTCTTTATATTTCACAAATAACCAGACCTAAGACCCTGCAAAATTCCTCCCAAAAATTATCCACAAACCACTAATTGATTTTCCCTCTCTTTCAAGTTCAAATTGGGGGTAAACACTAGAGTTTGAAGAACCAAGTTAAAGGCTGAGTTATCCAACAATTAAGGTGAGTTTACTGCTATATTTCATACATTTATTCTGCTGTGAATTCATGGTAATTCGTTATATACATGTAAGAACTCACGGGACGGTGATCGGAAGCCGTGAGTTCAAGTTATTCACTTGTAGCGAACTGTTTTGTGTTGCTGTTGGGCTGCGTTTTATATTACTGTTTTGTGGAGTTTTGGAGGAGGCAGGGTGTGGAGAAACACCATATATATGTTGGGTTTTGGTCTACTAATTCTTCGTAATATTTTTGGGTCGTTTGATACGACTATAGTGGCCGTCATGTGTGATGTGATTAGGTTGTGTGTGGACTGTTTTGGGAGGCTCAATATGTTTATTATTGATGTTGTTTAGGCTGTTTGGTGATTGTTTTGAATGGTGTGAAGTCATATATATAGGGGAGGTGCTGTCCGTTTCATCACAAAATAGGTTGTGGTTGGTACATAATAGTTGCGACGCTTAAACGTTAACGATAGTGTCATTTCTCCTATTGTAGACTAAGGAGTCGTGACGTTTGCATAGCTTGAGGTTGTGGCAGTATATACAAGGTATGTGTGGCTATCCCTTTCCTTCTTTTGCACGACTCCGATTGTACATAATGTAATGAACGAGCTTCCAAATATACTCTATTCTTAGAAGCTAAGCAGTACTTACATTGTTTCCCCTCTTATGGAACGATTGATGTTGATGTTGCTTCTCTTATTCTTATGTAATCAATCTTGTTGGTACTTCCTGATTCCTATAAGGTTCATATTGAAGAGTTAGTCCTAATAAGGCGTACATAGGATACCGACCTTACGTCACTCCGAAAGGTCTACAAGGTGTTTCCATGAGTCGAGCATGCATTATATATATGTATCTATTTTACTCTACCGAGCTGCGCTATAGTCGGCCGGGTATGGCACCTATTGTGCAACCACTGACTAGTTGGGTTTTACCGAGCTTCACGTGGCCGGGTACGATTCTACCGAGCCTTATAATGGCCGGGTACGTTTTTACCGAGCCTATTATGGCCGGGTATGACATGATAATGATGATGCCCACAGAGGCATATGTTTTAAAAGATTATGTATTTATACACATGTATCATGCATTTCATGTCAGTAGCCCTCAGAGGTACTCAGATGTTACAGGTTGTATATTCTCTATCCCTGCTTACATTACTGTTCGTATTTATGGTTCTCTGCCTTACATACTCAGTACTTTATTCGTACCGACGTCCTTTTATTTGTGGACGCTGCATGTCGTGCTGCAGGTCCTGATAGACAGGCAGGTGCAGCTCCCCCATCACAGTAGGTTGTCCAGTTCAGTGGTGATTGGCGAGATCCCTTCTCCGGACTTGCCTTGGTTTTGGTATGCATTTTTGTTATAGACATTATGGGTATGTCGGGGTCTTGTTCCGGCTATGTTGCAGCACTTATGTTCCTTTAGAGGCTCATAGACAAGTGTCGACTCATGTATAGTTTGGTATGCCTTGTCGGCTGGTTTTTGTTGTATAGTCTTTCATTTTAGCGTGGTAGCTTGTACCATATGTATATAGTTTCTTGATTGTCTGGTCATCCCATGTTATGTAGGTTCATGCAATCATATTTTATTGTTGGTTGTTCATGATCCATGTCTACCATTTATATTGGTCTCGTCAGCCTAAAAGATAATAAAGAAGGTTAGATAAAATGTACGTTGGTGCTCGGCAAGTATGGTCGGGTGCTAGTCATGGTCCTCCGGTTTGGGTCGTGACAAAGACAATGACCCAATTGACTTGGATGCTGAACATAATGATAATAACAACAATAAGCAGTTTAAATGATAATAATTCCGAAATAACAACAATAAAGTGATCAGTGCAACCGTCTATGATTAAACTAGCAACAAGTAATCAACTCAACAGAAACTCAATAAGCAACTCCAGGACCTGTGGGAATTGAACCCACAGTCCCACTCGATAATCAACAGTCCAGGAGCTACGGGAATTTAACCCGCAGTCCCAATAACGGTATCTCTGGGTCTCCGGGAATCGAACCCGCAACCCATGTCTCAATACCTCAGGATGTATCTCAATGATCTCAGGATCTCCGGGAATCGAACCCGTAGTCCGTATCTCAGTATCTTAGGATGTGTCTCAATATCTCAGGATCTCCTGGAATCGAACCCACAGTCCGTATCTCAATAATATATCAATAAACTCCGGGTCTCCGGGAATCGAACCCGCAGCCCTTGGATCTCCGGGAATTGAACCCGCGGTCCACAAACAATAGCAATCCGGGTCTTTGGGAATCGAACCCACAGCCTTGGGATCTCCGGGAATTGAACTCGCAGTCCACCAACACAACAAATAAAGAAAACGCACAAAGAAAACATAATATGCTTAACTACAACTTCACCGAGGACTAGTGCCAACAATTATCAAGAAGTTCAAGTAGGACAATTAGGCAATTAGACAGATAAACCCTACCTAATCATGCTTCCCTAACGAATACTAGGTAAATATCACAATTTAATAAGCTAAGAACCGGAATATCACGAATTAGACAATTCAAGTAAAGTGAGTTACAACAACTAGCGCATGTACACTCCCGTCACCTCGCGTACATGGCATTTAAACTATCACATAATATCCTAGGGGTAAAGGTTCCCCCACACGAGGTTAGACAAGCCACTTACCTCGACTCCGGTACAAAACCGCTAAGAGGCAACCCTCTTTCCACGAATGTCAGCCTCCACAGGTGTAGTATCCGATAAAAATTAATAGAATCACATCAAAATAGGCCAATTGGGCATTACCCAATCAAAACAACTCAAATTACGCCAAAACCCACAATTTGCCAAAGCCTGACTTTCGGAACGCTTATCGAAAAATCACGAAAGTTATATATTCGGGTTTCTTATCTCAATACGAGTCCGTGCATATAAAATTTATCGAAATCGGACTCCGTTTGCCCATTCAAATCAAAGGTTTTCTAAAATTTAGGCCTAGGGCTCAAACCCACCTTTAATCTTCCATTTTCAGTGAAATAATCACGGATTTCATGATAAACTAACGGATTAAGGTCAAGAAACTTACCTCCGATGATTTCTCGATGATATCCCAGCATTTGCCCTTCAATTTCCTCTCTTGGAGCTCAACAATGGCGTTTTTGTGTATTAGGCCGCGTCTGAAATGTTTCTGGACTTAAAGTCACTGCCAAGCCAATTAACTCTGCGCGATCGCAGCTCTAGGCTCGCAATCGTGATGCACATATCCTAGGCCATAGATTTTAACTCTACGCGATCGCGTGGTCCTGGACGCGATCGCAGTGAACAACTTAGCGACCTTACGCGATTGCAACGATACGAACGCGATCGTGAAGAACAAACTCGGTTGGCTCCCCAAACTACCCTACGTGATCGCACACTACCTCACGCGATCGCGATGCTTCAACTTCCATACTTACGCGATCGCACGCCTCACTTCGCGATCGCAGAGCTCAGGGATATCGAATTCAAGCCTAAATTTCTTAAAACTTTCCGAATTGCACATTCGATCTAAAACCCGACCAAACGGCATCCGAATGACCTGAAAATTTGCGGAAATATCCAAAATCACATAACGAAGCTACAGAAATTGTCGAAATTCCATTCCGACCCTCGGATCAAAATCTCACCTATCGTTCGGATTCGCCAAAATTTCAAGCTTCGTCATTTCAAGCCTAATTGAGCTACGGACCTCCAAAATACATTCCGAATGCGCTCCCAACCCCGAAATCACCTAACGGAGCTAATGGAACCATCGGATTTCCATTCCGAGGTCGTCTTAACACTGTTCCGGCTACGGACCATTTTCTAACTTTAAAGCTCTCATTTAGAGACTAAGTGTCCCAAAATGCTCCAAATTTCAGAACCGACTCTCCCGGCAAACCACAATAGCAGAAATGAACTTAGGGAAACAGTTAAATTAGGGGTCGGGGTATAATTTTCTTAAACGACCGGCCGGGTCGTTACAAGCAGCTCCCTCATTGGGGGTTCATCAGCCACGGTCATATCATCAGGAGGAGAAGAAGATTGTTGGGCCTTCTCAATAGTGCTCAAAACCTTGGCTAACTCAGACTTCAAGTCGAAACCCTTGTGGCTAGCCTCCATTAAGGCATCCCGACGAGAATTTAGGAAAGCCCAGCTCACCTCCGCATCAAAACTCTCTTCAAGGAGAGCATAATTCTTCTTTCGTAAGGTAAGTTTGTCCTTTAACGATTGGTTTTCATTCAAAATGGAGTTAAAGGAGACTTCCAGTGAAGCACGGGATTCTTCCAAGGCACGTGCCTTATCAGAGGAAGCTTGCAAATTGGCCTGAGCCTAAGATAAGGTTTGCATTAGCTCTCCTGTATACTCTTCATTCTTGTTCAAGAGAACCTTACGCTCCCTAATCTCCTCGCTGGACCTAGACAATTGTTTAGAAAAAGAACATTCTAGACGTTCTTTTTCTTTCTCCACGTCGCCGAGGGAAGACTTAACCCCGTCCAATTCAGAAGCCAAAGTTCGATTTTGTTGCTCTAAGTTATGGTTGTGCTCCTGTAAATCCGTAACCTTCTTCTGAGCATCTCTCAACTGTTCTCGCCCATTAGCTGCTTTGGCATCCACTTCCCTAGCCTTCCTTTCAGCTTCAGAAATAGCTCGGTCAGCTTCACGAGCTTTCCTCTCCAAAATGGAAATTCTCCCCATAAGCTCCGTACCTATATGGTTGGCCTGTATAACAAATGTGTATGAGTGGTAATCAAGAGAAAAGCTTTTTCTTAAAAAAAAAAAAGAGATAAGAAACATACCTTCAAAGTATTGTGAACTATATCGTTCATTAGAGTCAGACAGCTATGGCTGTCCATTTTCCCTTTCTCAATATCCCCAATCAGGGGCTTAAGCCAGGCATCTGCCCCGCCTGACTTCCTTAAGAGGCTCCTGTCTGCCGGAACCTCAAATGTAACACTCCTCATAGCCATGCTCCTACTGCTAAAACCCTCTTCCACGCAGCTGACGGATGGAGGTACGGTAGAGGAGGTAAAGGCGGCGGTATTTGCAAAATTCGGAACAGGCACGGGAGCAGAAGTTGGAAAAGAAGTGGGAGTGGGAATGGTAGCCGTGTGGTTATTTGAAGTGACAAAAGAGACAGGTGGAATAGAAACGGAAGTTGAAAGGGGGTTTTCCTCCAAAAATGGGCCAAAATCACCACCTCCGAAACCTTCGAGGAATAGGCGCTGAGTAGACTCGGGAGTGTCATTTGGAACAGTTTGTTCATCAGATATAATAGTGACGGGCTCAGAGGTACGAACAGGAGGAACTTCAGTAGCAGGAGGAGCTTCAGCTTCATCTTCTGAAATTATCACTCGTCTCCTAGATCTGGGACGAGCTACCAAGGGTGTATCTTCATCTTCTTCCACATCAGAATCTTCCTCAAATTCTTTCCTCTTTATTAAAATATCTTGTGACCTCCTTAAAGTTGAAGAAGTCTGGGGTGAAGTTCTAAGAGCAAGAGCCGGTTCAGCTTTCATACCTCGATTGGGAAATCCTGACAAAAAGAAGGATATAAGATCGGCTATGTAAAAGTTTTTTATTCTAAGCAAAGGAAATAGCAAGTGAATACCATGAGTTCTGACCCTCCAGTCATGCCTAGCAGAGATTGATCTCCAAGTACGTGCCTCCATGGGTACAACCTTCAAAAGAGCATCGACCCAAGCACGGAAATCAGGGACGAGTTCCACATCTCCCATGATAGCTATTCCAAAAAGCGAAACAAAAGTGCTTCAATAACAGAAGAATGGAATGTCAAAAAATAGAAACGGAAAAAAAATAAAACACTTACAAGTCATGTTCCACTTCTTCGGAAAAGGCATGTTGGATTCACCAACCAGATCAACTGTGGGAACACTTACAAACTGTTCATACCAACCACGGTAATTAACATCTTCAGGGTTTATCAAAACCCTCTTTCCTCTAGCAGACAACGAAAAGACTCCGTTGCGGAAAAGTTTGGGGTGGAAAAGGTGAATCAAGTGAGGAAAGGTGAAATTTGCACCTGCCTTAGTTGAAATAAACCTTAAGCATGCTACTGCTCTCCAAACCAGAGGACCGACTTGGGCTAAAAATATTTTGAAGAAGCGACAAAATTCGAGAATCACTGGGTCAATAGCAGGAGAAAATCCCAGATTAAAGGGGAAAGTATAAACACAAGAAAAACTAGGGTTGTAATAAGAAATCCTCTGGTTAGGGTTAGGAATAACTATGGGAGTACTAGCTCTCCAAAGACAATCCTCCCGAATTAAATGAACCATTGGTTCAGCAATTATAGAGGGGTAATTATCAACCTTCTCCGACCTGAGCATTTGCTCGCAAAGAACCTCCTTATCATGCTCAAAGGACAAGTCTGATGGTACAACTTCATCTACCATCAGTTGCTCAAGAGGTTCCGCAGATTCTTTTCCCCTTGAAGAAGGTTTGTTAGATAAAGAACCCCTGGAAGAAGTCCTAGAAAGGATAGCAGAACCAGATATGCCGCCCCGTATTGATCTCATACCACGAGGAGCACTAGTTCCGCCCCTTCGATGCCTTACGGGAGCATTGGGGAATTGGTCAATGATTGGAACTTTTCTAGGGTTAGAAGATGCCATGGCTCAGCACTTGTTTACAAAAGAAGAGTAGAAGGAAGAAGCAAAGAGTAACTCAGTGAAAAGGATAAAGAAGAAGAAATCGAAGGAGTATATGAAAAGCGATCGGTAAACCAGGAAAAGTAATGATGAAACGCCTATAATAAAGGTAACCATCACTTCGTGAATAAAGCAAAGAAAAGGCTGCAAACTCGCAGAACTAGTGGAGAAGTGACACGTATATGGTGCATTAAATGGAAGGTACAACTGAAGCGTCAACACTGACATAGCATTTACTGTGACAAAAATTCCCTTTTTTAAGCATCCACTTCCCATATATTTAAATTATAAACAAATGGAAAGTTGGGGGACTATCTGTATTGGAGAAAATTTTTATGACGTGCCAAGACACGTGGAATATGCGCAAGGTTAGTATTCTGAAGGAAGGTCAACAAAAGACACAAAAGAATAAAATAGACACGGAACGCAATACGATTGCGAGACCCGTGCCTATTTGGAGCGGGCTAGAACGTGATTTCAGAATACAAAGGATTTCAAAAGGCAAAGGAAGTTGATACGAGCACCGTATATTTTGAAAACACCCAGAAGCAACGTGTCAAAAAATATTTAAAGCATGGGTCTAAATTCAATCATTAAACATCCTATACGTTAAAGGATCAGCATTTATTGAAAATGATTGTGTAACGACCTATTTAATGTCATTTATTGCTCATTAAAACTTACGTTTTATTCCTCCATCTAGAGTCAGCCATAAAAGGAGGAAGTTATACCCATTGTAATACACAACAGTCACTGGAATACAACCTTTCTTACTGTATATTCTGATTATTGAAAGCCAACTACATTTTTTCGGTCTCTTGATTATCAGTAACCCGATTTCTCTATTATTTTTTAGCTTTAATCGAAATTCAATATTTTGGTTAAACAATAAGTCCATTGGACTAATAAGATTGTAGTCATAGGAACTTCCGTTTATATATCGTATTGGGAGTAATGTCAATGGACATCTCAGTACCTATGTTAATGAAATCATTGGACTAATATGCCTACTCAAATAGGCATATATGGTATATCGCCGATGGGTAGATAGTATACTTCAATCATCCGACTTCCTAGTATATACTTTACGGTTTACGCTACAATGTAGTAGGCTACATACTCTCCTTCATAGGGAGTCTGAACGTCTATGTGGGATGACTATACTACATAGCAAATGAATCTATCCGAATTGGGATAATACCTGATTTCTTGAACGTCTATGAATACACTAGGATAGCATGGTATTGATATATAATTTGGGATAATACCGGAATGTACACGGTCCTAGTATTACCTATGATAACATAGACGGTCAATTACTATTCTAATACGTATAGGGTATATATAGTTTATGTCACCAATCGAGTCCGGCTGTCAAGTATAATGAATATTAGACAGACTGAATACGATTGCCTGTCTATGCACATATTTCCTGAAGACTAGGCCGATTACTATATGATTGTCAATACATATGCCCATGCTGGTTGGAACATATTTGTCACGACCCGGATTTCCCACCATCGGGGTCATGATGGCGCCTACTAAATAGAAGCTAGGCAAGCCAAATATTAATTACATCTCCATTAATAACCAATTTCTTATTAACAACATAAAATTTCAGCGGAACAATCAAAATTAGCGGAAGACTTAGTCAGATATGATAAAGAAAAATCCAAATCTGATACACTACCCAAGACTGGTGTCACAATACTCACGAACTTCTAAGAATAATACACATAATTGTTTGAAAGAAAATACAAGTTGTTTATCTCGATTACATGAGATAACAGAATGAAAAGCATAGATAGGAGAGACAACGGGTCCTGCGGACGCCTGCAAGGCTACCTCGTAGTCTCAGTAGTCGGAAAATCCACAAGTCGCTACTGCCGCTGCTGCTGTCCGTAACCTGTATCTGCGCAAAAAGAGCGCAGAGTGTAGTATCAGCACAACCGACCCCATGTGCTGGTAAGTGCCTAGCCTATCCCAGCGAACTAGTGACAAGGCTAAGGCCAGTCACCCACCTAAACCTGTACAGTTGCAATATAGATATATATATACAATACATTTATAAAGAAATACTCTGCTCTGAAATAATATTCAATAACTCAAGATATCCAAAATAATCTTACTTTCATGTCTCAATTTCCTCTTTCATTTCATGTCTCGTGGTAGGCGTACCACCCGCTCCCAACTATCACAGTAACTATCTCTTGTGGTAGGCGTACCACCCGCTCCCAATTATCAATAATTATATCTCGTGGTAGGCGTACCACCCGCTCCCAAATATATCAATAGTTATATCTTGTGGTAGGCGTACCACCCGCTCCCAAATATATCAATAATCATATCTTGTGGTAGGCGTACCACCCGCTCCCAAATATATCAATAATCATATCTTGTGGTAGGCGTACCACCCGCTCCCAAATATATCAATCGGCTACCGGCAACTATGGCCAATGCCAAGATTTTAAGTCACTTTGTGGTCGGCGTACCACACGATCCCAAATATAAAATATATATGTTACCGGCATTTAGCCAATAATCTCTATATCAACAATATTTATAATTACCGGTCTTAAACCAATAATTTATAATAATTTCAACAAATTACCTTCATTACCGGTATAACACCAATAACTCTTATTCAGCAATTTATTCATAACTAAATTCATATTCCTACAAACTAGGATAGAACAAACACTTACCTCGAAAGTTGAGGAATGATTTAATCCGTAGCAATGCCCTTTCCTTTCGAATTTGACTCCAATCCAATCGTATCTATACACAATTGATTTAATATCAACAATTCTACTCAACAAACTAATTCTTAAGACCAAATACCACTTTTACAACATTCTGTCATGAATAGTGAATTTCAACCCCGGGCCCACATGGTCGGAACTCGGGGTTAGGACCAAAATCCGGTTACCCATCCCCCACGAGTTCATATATATGATTTGTTTCAAAATCGGACCTCAATTCGAGGTCCAATTCCCCAATTTATGAAAAACCCTATTTTCTAACAAAAACAAGAATTCTACCATGAAAATCATTGATTTCTTATGAAAAACATGTTTAATGATGTTAGGAATTGAAAGAATTAAGTAAACAGTGACTTACAATCGTTTTGATGAAGAAGAAATCCTTGAAGAATCGCAAATGGGTGTTTTGTTTTTGTAAAATATGAAGAAATGACTGAAATTCGTGTTTTTCAGGTCTCTGTGTTCGCATTTGCGAACATGGGTTCGCAATTGCGAACCCCGACCATTTTCTGGAGTTTGAAAAATAAGCTAAGGGTGGGAAGTTCGCATTTGCGAACTTTTGTTCGCATTTGCGAAGCCAAGGCAAATCTGGGGTCTTCGCAATTGCGAACATATGTTCGCAATTGCGAACTAGGCTGCTTCCAGGGATTTTCGCATTTGCGACATAAGGTTCGCATTTGCGAACGAGCAGGCTTCTGGGCTTCTTCGCAATTGCGACATATTCTTCGCAATTGCGAAGACAGGCAATTACTGAAGGCCTCGCAATTGCGAGGTTTGGTTCGCATTTGCGAACCCAACGGGTCCTGGGCACCTTCGCATTTGCGACCCAGGGTTCGCATTTGCGAACCCTGCCTTGACCTGCCACCTTCGCAATTGCGAGAAATTCTTCGCAATTGCGAAGACAACAGCTGGGTGAAAAACCAGCAGTTCAAAAATTCAGAATTTCATCCAACGGCCTATCAAATCTTTACCCGAGCCCCCGGGCTCCAAACCAAACTTGTACACAACCTCAAAAACACATTATGGACTTGTTCATGCGATCATATCGCCAATATCACTTCGTTTTAATCAAATCAAGCCTCAAACTCATGATTTTCATACTTTTGATTTTCAAAACTTCTTAACTTGGAACTCGAGGTCCAAAACATCTCAAACGACATCCAAATGTCACCAAACTTTACAGAAATCACATATATAATATTTAAGACTTGTACCGGGCGTCGGAACCAAAATACGAGCCCGATACCAAGGTCAATTAATTTATTTCCTTTAATAATTGCATCAAAAACAATTTCACATAAAAATTCATAACTTGGGCTATAGGCCTCAGAATTCGACTCCGGACGCATGTCCAAGTCCCATATTTTCCTACGGACCTCTCGGGACCATCAAATCTCGGGTCCGGATCCGTTTACCAAAAATGTTGACCGAAGTCAACCATATCAATATTAATATCATTTTTATCCAAAATTCTCATAGAATTCATATTTTCTATCACAAAAATCTTTCCGGCTACATGCTCGGATCGTGCACGTAAATCGAGGCAACATAGAATGAGGTTTTCAAGGCCTCAGAAGCTCGAAATGATTAATTAAATAAGTGATGACCCTTTGGGTCGTCACAATATTTGATCATATAACAACTATGATATTTCATTGTGATATCTATCGTAATAGTCATTTGGTACTATAATACCATTGCCGATGGTCATACATATGATCGTAGGCCCAAACCTAATTACCTGTTTGTCCACATATATAAATCATATTACACTTACACGTATAATGATCGTATTTTGTACACATCCACGATGACTATGAATAAAAACGTCTATAATAACTACTTACACGTTATATGCGTATGACATTACTCCTACGATAAATCGTATTTGGACCAATTTTGTTATTACAATCATGCAACCGTAATATGGTTTTAATTTTGGCTAGGACAACCACATATATCATTTCATTAGGTCAAAGCCATATAGGATATAAAATTAGCCTACCAAGAGAATGGACAATACGATAATACTCACCTTATAGTAGTATCGCCTAGCACAATCGTATGACATACTATCCTATGGTTATACGTATGTATATTTGGTTCCCTCAATGAATAGTGTGGTATTAGGCCTAGTCCTATTTGTATATCGTACGCCTTTGAATTGTATAGGTCCACTATAGTTAATATTATAACGGTCAATCATACGCATGGACTTATTCATATCTGTTACGGGCCACATATGTGCTAGGCTAACCATAGTTCCTTAATATTGGACGTATGGAGTCCACTTAGTATATTTTGACACGTTATAATATTTAGTCTATTAATATTCATAATCCAGTACATATTAGTCTATATGAACTAGTACTAAATACGTCTACAACCGGAGATACTAACGTTGTTAAAAATATCAACACGAGGTGTATGACATACAAATAGGATTGTCCAATGGACTAGATAACAATCGTATACACATGAGTGCCCATGCAGGTATGCACTAGGCATCGGCCTACGACATTAGTCAATCATTAGTATAGGTCCATCATGTACTATATAGGACGTTTATGCAATGCATCATGTTGATATGGTCCCTACTATCAAATTGCACATCATAGTAATCGGACCTTTCGTTTATATATCGTGGTTGTCATTTAGTAATTGACCGTTTATGATATTATTTCATTCATATATTATTTCATTCATATACTAGGGTCATACGCATCGGCCTATAGAAACCATATAGGCCCGTTTACTAATACGGTAGTTGAGTTCATTATCGTATGGGTAAGGTCCTCTAGAATTCCACATATTAATAATACTCATGGATGACAGACTTCCTACAGAATAAGATTAGTATTTTATACTATGCCAAACCTTGATCATGGCCTAAACCATATTAAAGAGCTGGTATATATGACATTATCAAATGATTGCCGATTGCAATAGGCTAATAATACCTTAATTGCATAAGCTCACATAGGATAAACTATAGTGACTGGACTAATTCAATTGGAATTTGAATTGCGAAGTTGAAATTTTGGCGAATTCCGGTTGATAGGTGAGATTTTTATTTGAGGGTCGGAATGGAATTCCAAGAGTTGCAGTAGCTTCGTTAGGTGATTTTGGATGTGTGTGCAAATTACAGGTCATTCGGACATCGTTTGGTCGGGATTTTGATCGAATGAGAGTTTCAGAAGTTTTGAAGAAAAACTAGGCTTGAATCTGATGTGTTTTAATGATTTTAGCATTGTTAGATATGTTTTGATGATTGGAACAAGTTCGTATTGTATACACGCCTTTGGGAAGTAATAATACTAACCATGTTATCGGCAAAGTATTCTAGGGCGTCATGAATTCCCTAGCTAGAACCACGATTGAAATATTAGTCACACGTATCGTTTTGAATTGACAACCTAGTAGTTAAGGGGAAGCTGAGTCCCCCGTTCCAATTTTATTTTACTTATCAGTAGTCGCTCATGTACTTATGACACCGGGTTCTGGGATGGTTTTCGAAACTCTAAACGGAATTACTCCCAATATTTACACATATATTAGTAATTTGCCATTTGAGTAACCACTAGTAGGCCATTGGAAGTTCCTCGTGTTATAGGGGTTGACTATAACATTATATAGGGCAGTATATACGATTGGGAGTAATATGGACCTGTAGTTATAGGAAATTCCGTTTATATATCGTGGTTGTTATTTAGTAATTGACCGTCTATGAATATGATTTCATTCATATACTAGGGCCATATGCATCGGCCTATAGCAACCGTATAGGCCTGTTTACTAATATGATTACCTATGTATCAAATTATAAGTCCAAATTGACCGTATGACCATGTCATAGACGACTCTCGTATAAATTGGGACAGAGTGAGAATGATTAGTGTCCAGTGACACAATAGGTACATTGAGATTACGAATATAAGTATGTATATAGGCCCTATCAGGAGTAGAAATGTACCACTTCTCTAAACGATATCTAGCATAGTATATGTTCATATCGTGATAATATACTACGGATCCGATATTAAATATCATGCTACCGTGTCATAGTTATGTGGTTGTCTGTCCTAATAGTATAGATAGCCCGTCTATGAATACGACCACGATATTTATTTACTAGGACCGGTAATATTTACTATAGGACATTTGTATACTCTGATGCTCCTACGGACGTGGACTATGTAATCTTCATTCATATACTAGGACGTACCGTGATATGATTGATTACTATGTATGGTTCATTCTTCATAAATACAGCCCTATACTAGGCATATGTACCATTATGCCATATAGGCCTTGCGGTACCCTAAAGTATCATAGTTCCTTAATACGGGTAAGAACGTATGACATTCGATATATAATGATACTATCTCAGTGAGGCTTGTATATTATTTGTATTTCCATTTCTCACCTCCAGTTAATGCCCATCTATGATTACACTTATCTAGGATTGACTGTATATTAGCATCCTCTCAATTTATAGCAAACAGGCCGTATATTGACCTCTGGTACACGGTCCAAATCACTAGTACATAATCGTATTAGTATTTATAGGAATCTGTATTAGAGGCAACCAATCTGATAACAGTGTGTCCTAGCACTGGACTTACACAAAACTAGACGGGTATACTAGGCCGGATCGGACGACATTATCTAGGGCCTATTCCCTGTCCACGCGTGGATCATTACCTCATCTTCATGTACCGGATCCATGACTGTTGCTTCAATTTTCTAGGTAATTGCCTTTGTCATATTCTTGGAACGAGTGTTGTAATGGTGAGTTGCCAGAACGCCAGTTACTAACCACTTATCTATTATTCAACAACGACAAAACTTGTTAGTGGTTAGGCCATAATGGGTCACGCTGGTCCCAATATGTTATCCGATAGCCAGCACAATCATAACTATGACAAATGCGTATATGAACCTATAATATTTATGTTTTCAATTCCCGACCTACATTATTAAATCAGTGTGACAATACTTGGACACATTACCAATTCAGTATGGTTTAGTCCCAAAGGCCTCATTAGTCTGTTCCTGAAATGACCACTGGAGTGGACTCATTAGGATTCTCGAGTCTAAGGTAAGATTTTCATGTTGAGGATTATGATATAACATGGCAATAGGGCCAATATGATTGTAGGTCCCTAATATCCATATTATATTGTTACCAAATAATAACCGTACTAATAAATGTATGTGGTAGAGTCTTATTGGACTAGGTAGAATTCTAGTATATACTCGACATAGGCATGTTGTGAGTTAATATACCACATAAGTCAATTTGACTAATATTATTTATGTCGAATAAGCATTTATACTTGGTTCGGAGAAGGAGTAATGTGAAACATAACTAATGTTCACCATTTCCCAAATATAATCATATACCACGGTCATAGGATACTAATAGAAAACTAATATTGCCAGTCACCATATAAGTGAGGTACCTAGGATAAGTGACTAAATTGGTATACAAAACATCTCTACTACACCCGGACTGTGAGGAAGTTTGATTCCATTTGGGTCATTGTAGATCGGTTGACCTACCGTTATATGCACTATCTGACATTATTCCTATCACAATGTATCTATATTGGACCATTAGGCCAATCCGTTTACTCGAAACTATGTTCGATTTCTGTATTTATAGTACTATGATACATAGTATTGTGTGGGATGGACTGTAGTCATGACAATCTTATGAATGATCACATATATGTCCTGGAATTCATAGGGATGCAATATGCATAATATGAACGTATGACATTACTCCTAATCAAATGGACTTATATGGTTTCTATAGGCCGATGCGTATGGCCCTAGTATATGAAATGATTTTAAAATATGCAATGTATGACGTCTATGACTCTATTTTGGAATTCGAAACCAAAGTAGGTAAATTTTGAACATAAAGAACATTTTTAGGTTTTTTTTTTAAAAAACGACATAAGTATATACAATGCCACTTTATCTGGCGTTGTATACTAATGGTAACAGCTCTGTTAGTGTACAACGCCAGATAAAGTGGCGTTGTATCTATACAGTATATGTACAATGCCACCTATTTTGGCGTTGTATGTTGTTTATTGACTGAACAGTACAACGCCAAAATAGTTGGCGTTGTATCACCACCCTAGCCAAAATTCTACAGCATTTCTTCATTATGTATCACCACCCCGGCCTAAATTCTACAACATTTCTTCATTATGTCTAAAGAGCGAAGGATAAGAACTTCTTTATATTTCCCGCTAAGTGTCATATTAAACAACAATTACTTGAACAATTTAAGTGGTTAGAACGTAGAATAAATGGAAGTGGGGAATAAATAATTCCTATTATGTGTTTAGTTCATTTGTATGTTTGTCTTTCTTATTAACTTATGTTTGTGTTTGTGTTCTAGTAATTTAAGTTTAAGTTAAATATTATGTTTTTGTTCGTGTTTAAATATTTGAAGTTTTTGTCGCATACGAAACAATAAACGAAACAATAAAACAAATGATGAACTAAAAAATTAATAGAGATATTTAATTAAATATTGTTGTTACAAAAAATATTATTTACAACATATACACAATAAAAAGAAACTATCTTGTATGTGTCCCGCAATGGGTATGTCTCAAAGCAGCCGTCGGCTTGAGTCGCATCCCCGCCCGTCCAGCTGGATCATCATCAAATTTCCTCCTTATAGCTGGATGTGGCTCAGGATGACATGCAACAGTGGTGCTGTCAGGTCCAGTAGAAGACTACATAATCAAGTAAAAATTAGTTTACAAAATCACATAATAATTTATAATTTACAGTTTTATTATCTTACCATCATAGCGTCTGGATCCTGTATGTAGTCATCTGCCGCATCGTCAACTGAAGCCCGAACAAGGAGATTATTATAATGTAATAAATAAAATAAGTTATAGTTAAAAGAAATTTCATATTCAGAAGTAATAAACTCATACCTGAGCATGTGAAGAGTTCCCATAACTCAGACGGCGGCCACTGGATATATCTCTGGTCGGTGTACCCTTATCAGTGGTAGATGGGCCAAGGTAATATGCACCCCAATCTGCTGCTTGGAAATCAGAGCACGTGATCAATAATTGACCATGAGGGGTCATCTGTGAAGGGCCTGCAGCGTCATAAATACCAAGTCTGTAAGATGGCATGTCCGTCTCATGCATGCCACCTGGCATAGTAGCAGCAACATCATCATCGGGAGCATCACCGGCCTCATGCTGGACACCACCTCCTCGGGCGACACGAGGTCACCGGGTAGCACCTGGTCGTCGGGTACCAGCAGCTCGTGGAATACCATGACCTCGCTGGTATGTGGCTGGATCAATATAATCAGCATCCTGTGCTAAGCGCTGATCCGATCTGGCACGCTGTAGTGTCTCGGCAGCCACTGTCATGAATCGCCGACCATAATCCATAATTTCCACTGGATCGTGCGCATAATCCTGCATTTCCCGCCCCATACGGTAGACGGTATGCAATCAAATGGCCTGCACAAAAGTAAATAATGTAAACTGGGTTTAACTCACAACATTATATGTACATTATTAAATATTACATAAAACTTACCAGAGCCTCGTGTCTCCTGACGTATGAGACGTACCGCCCATCTACCTGATGCACTGGGTAGACGTACTGCCTATCTACCTGATGCACTGGGTTCACAACACTATATTTAGGTAGATTTAACTGGGGCAGATATTTTCATTGAATATGTTCTCACTGTAGAAGGGGTAGGAAGCCGCAGATATCTCTCTGTGTGCCCATAGAAGCCTGGCACATCTGCCTGTACAGGAATGCGAGGACAGCAGCTCCCCAACTGTATGTAGTTGTATCCTCGAACCGTGTCATGTGGTGGAGAAACCGGAGGCTAACAAGATTACCCGAAGTGTTCGGGAATAAGACACCCCCAAATAAAAGGAGCAGCAGCAACCTAGTGTACTGGCTCACATCCTCCTCCTTTGAGTCATCGGTGATATGAGGGTGGAGCTGCTCCAGACGCTGTCTAATAGGGGTTAACTATACCCGACTGATCCCAGCCCTCGGATCAGCGGCCTCCGACCTCAAACCTGTCAGCATCTGAAGCAAATCCCAATACATCTCGCGCGGGAATACCTCATGCCTGAAGGAAAAAGAACAGGCATCCCATCGGCTGGCAGGTCGTATAAAACCTCTACGTCCTGCAACGTAATAGTGGCCTCGCTAATGGGAAGGTGGAAGGTGTGTGTTTCCGGTCGCCACCGCTCAATGATGGCCGTGATCAATGAATAATCCAGCTCTATCCGGCCAATGCGAATAATCCTGTATAATCCCATCACCTCCAAGTGATGGACGACTGTAGGATGTAAAGCTCGGTCAGTGAGGAACTCCCACAATATATCGATTCGCCGAGCCCGGAATGTCTCGGTCAATAACTGTCCGTCCCAGATATACTCAGATCGATGATGCGGCTGTATGCCTAATAGATCTGAGCTCCTAGGGCCAGGATGTATGGGCGCATCCATGTCGTCGACTGTAAAATTAAAAAATTTAATAACTTACAAAAGTTACACATTTAATAATTTAATTGTATAAATTGCTGATAATTTTTAATAACTTAATTTTGAGGCCTAGCGGCACCAAACTATTATTAATAGTTATGTATTTTTTTATAATCTAAAGTTACATTTTAAATAACTGAATTGTAGAAATTGCTGATAATATGGGTCCCTGACTCGATATATTATTTAAGCCCAGCGACACAAACTATTATTAATAGCTATGTGTATTTTTATACTTAAAAAATATATTTAGAATAATTTAATTGTCTAAATAAATATTTTTGAGCTCCCGGACTCGATATGTTTGAGCTCCCGGGTTCGATAATTTTTAATAACTTAATTTTAAGGCCCAGCGGCACCAAACTATCATTAATAGCTATGTGTATTTTTATAATTAAAAATATATTTAGAATAATAGAATTGTCTAAATTAAATATTATTGAGCTCCCGGGCTCGATGTTTTTGAGCTCGCGGGTTCGATAATTTTTAATAACTTAATTTTAAGGCCCAGCGGCACCAACTATTATTAATAGCTATGTGTTTTTTTATAAATTAAAGGCCCAGGACTCGATATTGTTTTTAAGCCCAGCGGCACCAAACTATTATTAATAGCTATGGGTATTCTTATAATTAAAAAATATATTTACAATAATTTAATTGTCTAAATTAAATATTTTTGAGCTCCCGGGCTCGATAATTTTGAGCTCCCGGGTTCAATAATTTTTAATAACTTAATTTTGAGGCCCAACGGCACCAAACTATTATTAATGGCTGTGGATCCCGGACTCGATAATTTTTGAGCTCCCGGTTTCGATAATTTTTTAGCTCCCGGGTTCAATAATTTTTGAGCTCCCGGGTTCGATAATTTTTAATAAATTAATTTTGAGCATCAAAGTTACAAGCTAAATACTACACATTACTACGCTACAAGGCTCTAAAATTTCCTAGCCTAAAAGAGTCTATGTTTTACTACGCTAAAAAGATCTCTATTTTACAACTAACAACTAATATAAATTACACAAATATAAATAAACAACTAGCATTTATCTAACTAAAACTAACATCTAATCTAACAAAATTAGAGAAATATATATAAACAAATAACATATAAGATTTCGGATAAATTACACATACTAGTTCGGAAAATAACATAAAATAAGTAAAATTAACATGTAATCTAAAATACAAACTAAAATATAGTAATATAAACATACCTCGAATTTTTGGTTTTTTACGGATTAAATATATCAATATAAAGTTTCCAAATCCGTCTACACACGAAGTCAATAGCGTAAAACTATAGCGGGACCAATACCAATAACCCGGGGGGACCCAAAAATTTTTTTTTTTTAAAAAAGCTCGCTGATCGTGTGGGGAGAGGGGGGCGCCGAGAGGGAGTTTTTTATGTTTGGAGATGGAGAAGTGTGAGGAAGAAGACGGGGCCTAGGGTTTTTATAATTGGTACAACGCCACTTGTTGTGGCGTTGAACCTGTCAGATTCTTTATGACAGGTTCAACGCCACAATAAGTGGCGTTGTACAATAACGTCTGTTATATACAACGCCACTTATTGTGGCGTTGTATATAGTTATATTTTTTTTAACTTATTTATGTTACAAATTTGAAAAATAACAATACTTTGGTTCCGGATAATTGTACTGATATGCATGCTCATAGTATTACCTGACGGTGCGTCCTACAGCCAAAAGTAATAAACTTAGTATTTACTAATATGATGGTCGGCCACTTGAGGCCATTACCTATGCATCGAACTTACGTACAAATATTGTACGTTTACTCCACAATATATTAGGACTAAATGAACGTCATATTAGTAAGATGACTTGTGCAACAAAACCCCGTGCAAGGTAGTCCATAACGGCAATTATATGCGTACGGCCTAGGGCCTGAATACTCATCATTCCTAGTATGTTGTCTATCGTGCATTAGTTAGGGACATAATGATACAATAATGGTCGTGATATGAATTACTAGTACCATGTAGAGTCATAGATGTTTAGATAATGTCTGTACATGTGTTAGGAGTGTTTATGTGAGATAGTAAGGTTAAAATGGTCAATTCTATTACTAATTAATGTTAAAAGGTGACTTTCTTAATATATGTGAAAACATCCAAAAAATCACTTATTTTCGACCAGAGAGAGTATTGTCTATCGTGCATTAGTTAGGGACATAATGATACAATAATGGCCGTGATATGAATTACTAGTATCGTGTAGAGTCATAGATGTTCAAATAATGTCTCCAACTACGATATGGTTGACTAATGTTAATATGTCAGTGGACCTGATCATTACTGTAGTCCCTATGTACAATAACACTCGGTCTTATGACCTAGTGATATACTTTAGGTTCTAATGGCAATCTGTATATGCCGATTCCTATGGATAGTTCAATATTAGTAAGCCGATTGATACTATTATCAGTCAATTGGTCTAGAAAAGGGTCCTTGTGACTGTCTATGTTGTCCTAATAGAAAAGGAAATATATTCATAGGAATTATTTTAAAATAAACGACACTAACCCTACATGTGTATGATTAAACCTAATCCATTGGAAATATGGAATAATATAATGGTGCCGGATAAATACTTGATAAGGAATTTTGTTTAATGAAATCATATGACTTGTCCACCTACATGTATGTCCGTATTAGACCCACTCGGGTGTTATGGGAATCAAATAAGGACGCACATTAGTCTAAGTATTGGCTGAATCCATGGGGGCATGTAATGAAGTTAGTGCGTCCAATGTCTTAGAATTATAGACTCATATTGTGGGCAATTGATGATTATCAGTCCCATCGCCCATATGACATCGCAATCAGTCTCGTTGACTAATACGACCCAAATGATGCGCAAAATATGAAGAAACATAGGAATAGGTGGATCCGGGATCAAACAATTACATATTCGTTCCCAATTGTGGTTATCATCCGCTATGTTGCCAACACATGGTACTAGGAACTTTAGCAGTCCTAGATGTACTATGCTTATTATAATTATGGTTGACTATATATATGAATCCACGAGTATCAATGGGTAACCCCGATATGACGTTTATTATTTCCATTGGACTATTACTAACAAGATTAATATTGGGATGGCATAGCCAAATGATATGCACATTGACCGCATCTTGGAGTTAACTTACAAGTCCCAGGAGTTGTAGGCTTAACCATAGTATATAAATGAGAGGAACCTATGACGAAACGTGACTAACAATCCTCATATTAGATAAGTAACGGAAGGTCCTAGTCAGCTGGTGGAGATAAGTATTAATATTGACTACACTCTACATATCACCGTGACATTAATCATATGGACTCCTCACATCACTCACTTCTACTCTCCCTCACGTATCCACCCCTCACTTCCCACTCCCCCACTTATCTCACCATTAACCCACACATCTATAAATAATACACAAACCTTACACACAAAAAAGAGCAGGATCAGAAGGGGACTTGCACATACGTGGAGGGAATATATGCTGGACTGATAGCATATATAAACGTGTCATAGAAGGTCTTGGTATGAACGTATTATATTAACCACATAAGTCCATTTGACTAATAGGACCTTCCGTTTATATATCGTGGTTGTTATTTAGTAATTGACCGGCTATGAATATTATTTCATTCATATACTAGGGCCATACGCGTCGGCCTATACCAACCATATAGGTCTGTTTACTAATTTGATTACCTATGCATATACTATCATGTGAGAGTTCATAAACGGCCTTGCCTGGTGTAGCATGACGCTAGTTCATAAACGGCCTTGACTGGTGTAGCATGACGCTAGACCTAATATTCGTAACACCCCTTAGTAGATAAGTCATAGGAATGGAGGTGAATATCCGATATATTAATATGTGATACTAATAAGCCAATCATCCGTAGGAACTAATACGTATGATTCTAATAGTCCACATACATAAGTACTGATTCTAAGACTTTACTCAATGGTATCAAATCGTGGTTGGACAAGGTCAACCACAACGGCATTTCATCGGCATGTTATAGTGGAAGAGTACCTTTACGTTGTTAGGATATACTATAACTAAGTGGGACATATAGGTAACTTAGTCGTGGTCACACGAATTACATCATGACACCTATTAAGTCCTTTGGGTCCTAGAGTTGCGACCATAGGCAAATGGCGTGAATCAAATGTGGAAGGTAATTGACTAGAATTATCGTGCAGTCATATCATTACGGTTGCTATAATTGCCCTAGTATATCCATATTTGAAGTCAGTACCGTAGGGCATATCCTCGTGACTTGGCTACTGATATACTATTATGGTAATCACCTGTAGTTAGATATACCTTATTCTCTAGTAGTTATATTTAGGGTTGGTCTACAATCATGGTCATATACTCAGATGACTGATGATATGTCAATCATTGACCGTGTATGAATATTATTTCATTCATATACTAGGGTCATACGTATCGGCATATACTACATATAGTGGTTCAGTTTTATAAATAAACATGATGACTAGTCAAATTGACTATCTGTATTAAAGAAACTTGTATTAATCCATGAGTATTAGTCAAATGTCAAATTAGCCCATACGTTGGTCCTATAACTTAATCCTCTGGTAATATACCGTATGACGGTTATTTCCATATGTCCAAGTCATATCGTAACGTCATTTACTACGCCATATAGGTTTATGTATCTCTAATGGACTAAATAACCATTGGTGTTGTATATTCATAGGTTGACCTTATACTAGGTATACGCACTACCGTATTAGCTAGTCAAATTTTATACCGTAACTATTAAGGAACATTATGATTATACGCATACAGTGCTGACATTACTTTGTATATCCCTAGTCAGTATACACTTAGTATGCACCTAGTATGAATGTTAGTACATAAGCTCCCATCGTTAGTCATAATATGAGATGGTTAGTTATTGATGTCATAGGAACTTCCGTTTATATATCGTGGTTGTTATTAGTAATTGACCGACTATGAATATGATTTCATTCATATACTAGGGCCATACACATCGGCCTATAGCAACCATACAGACATGTTTACTAATATGATTACCTATGCATATACTATCAAAATTTGACTCACATGACTTAAGCTTATGACGTATATACACGGTTGTTATTTAGTAATTGACCGTCTATGAATATGATTTCATTCAAATACTAGGACCATACGCATCGGCCTACGACAACCACATAAGTTCATTGGACTATATATAGGCGTAATTAGGATTGTGAATACGCTAGTTTACTAAATAATTTATATTATCGACCATTGGCCCTATACATAAATCTAGGATATGTCCTAATTGGTTGAAATTACTAATGGACATAATGGTCTATAAATACATTAGAACCTACTGAATGCATATTTAGCACATATCACCTTTATTCGAACTTATAGCATATAATACTAGGACCGTCGTTTGATACGTATTACACTAATGGTCACGTTGAAACACATGACGTTTTATACTATATATGAGATTAAGACCTTCCAATGGACTCATAGAATAATATGCATACTAGGGATGATAGCTAATACGAGTCTATATAGTATGCCAACCGTTCTATTTAGCCTATGAAACGTATACTCCAACGTACCACGATTTATGCAGATGATTTCCCATTACCTATTCATACAATCATGACTATAGTGAATATGTGGTACCATCTGCATATCGTGTCACTACTGAAAAATTGGCCTATGGTAACGGTTGGGAAACTGTTCCCATAGGTTGTCTAACCGTTGCCATATAGATATGGGAACGGTTTAGAGACCGTTCCATCAGCTGACGTAGCAATAGGTCTATGGGAACGGTTCTTGTAACGGTTTGCACTCTCCGTGGTTATAGATGCATCTATCGCAACAGTTTTCCCTTTCTCTGTTGGAACGGTTATATTTTTCAATTGGAACGGTTTAAAACCGTTACTATAGTGTATATGGAACGGTTCTTAACCGTTACCATATGTTTAATGCAACACTTTTGTAAGCTATTGTTACGGCGGTTCCTTTACCCCTACTGCAACGGTTCTATTTTTGTGCGGGAACGGTTTGTATGACCTATCGCAACGGTTAGTATTGTATGGTGGAACACCAATTTGTGTCCTATTGCAACGGTTCTGGTAGGCTATTGCAACTATTCAATTGAAAAAATATAATATAGCCCCTATTATAAATAAAGATTTATATATCAAAAATAAATTATAATATTACGAAAATTAAATAAATCATAAACTAAAACTTTTAATAATATAAATTATCCATCAAGCAAATAGTATCCATAAAGCAAATGTTCTACCCCAAATGCACAAATTTAATACATTTCAAGAGAGTAATTAGTTTCAAAAAGGTTGATAACAAAAGATTCCTATAGAACATTCATCTACAGCAATTCAAATTCCATCTCACGATCTAGTTATTATGAAGGGTAAACATATATAATTCCAAAATGGACATCTTATATCTTTGATCTTCAAATCCTTTCTCCTTCCGACCATTCTTATTCAAAACGCCTGCATATTCCACAAAAAACATATTCAATTCTTGAAACTAAACAGTTAAACATATATGAAAACTACTTGACACTAATTGTATGTACTAGTAAGTGTTCAGTTGCCGTACCTTAACTTCATAAAATGATAAATCAATTCATTTCCAGAAAATACTTCAGAAATCACATGGAAAACTATAGTAGTACAACAAAACTAGAAACAATAATCCAAACAAGGAAAAATGACTTTTTTTGCCTCGAAAGAAGTGAAGTTTCGTATAACCAATAGCAAAACAAAGACCTCCAGAAAATTAAAAAATGAGCAACACAATTCATTTTCATATAACACAATTCAGATATCAGATGGGAAAGTATATGCAGTCAGTATAACTAGAAAAATGGAACTTTTTCCTCGAAATAAGTGGAATTTCATACGAGAACCAATAGCAAATCAGACTCTATTTTTTGCTTTATTAAACAGATTAATAGAAATGTTATTATGAAGGGTAAATAAAAGTGACTTACGGGATGAAGCGTGATTTTGAAGTCATGCACTTCGCCATTCCTCAAGACTTTAAGTTCAGCAGTTTCATTAGGTTTCTTCATAGATACCAGATGGTCAAATGTGATCCTCTCTCTGTTTCGGAAAGGAACTGCAGATCATAAGCAATCTCAAAACTTTAGTCCATGGAAATAAGGTTGCTAATTTTGACATGCATTTTGACTAAAATGCAGAAGGGCAAACTTTTCTAACAGAAAATAAGTTATTCTAGCCTATGTTGCTCGGACTCTCCAAAGACGTTGCCGGATTCGTGTTGGATCCTTCAAAAGTAGTGTATTTTTGGAGGATCCAACACACGTGCGCCAGCATTTTGGAGAGTCTGCGCAACATAGATTCTAGCCTTACAATTCTCATATCCTGCACACCCACTTATCTGGTTTCTGGTATAATTATCAGCTATTCACATGGCAAGAGAAGAAACTCAGAATGAAAAACGACTAGACTCTAGGCTTTTCCATCTCTTAAAAGGAGGTTATTAATATGTTACTCATAGTTGCACGTTCAACATGAATACTTTTTAGTTGTGCTGGCCTGACTAAAAGAGCCTCTACGGCAAGAATCACATCCACGTTTCATCCAAATCCGTCATTTTACGTCACAAATCGAGCTGCTCAGCTTGAATATCAAACCACATCGTAACAAAAATAATTCAATCCTTTAAAGAAAAGAGAGCAACACAAATTTGTTTCCCAAAGTTCAAGCAAAGTCTGGGTCTCCCAATTAGTGGAGACAGATTCAGAACTACCTATGAAAACTAGTTGAGAAAGAACCAGATTTCTAACATTTGCATGATGCTCATCAGACATCAGTTGGTGTCCAGAGTCCAGACTATAAACTTTCTTTTTAATTTCTAAACTTCATGTCCTTGAAACTGTACACCAAACAGAACCAAATGCGTCAGTTGTTCCCCAACATAACAATTCAAGCCATAATGATGAATGAAATAAAGAGACAGTAAATCTCATGCAAAAGCAAGAAATTACAAAATTGAATTAAAAATAAGGCTAAGAACACATTCAAGGAATCTCTAAGAAGAGAAGAAGAATGAGTAGCGTCTCTAACACATTCTGATGCTACTTTTTCTCTTCTTTTTCCTTATTGTCTTTTGTCTCCCTCATTATCTTTCTCCCCCCTATTTCTTCTTCTTCTTCTTTTTCTTCCTTTCCACCTTCTCTTGAGCCGAGGATTGTCTATCGGAAACAGCCTCTCTACCTCCCCAGGTCTGCGTACACATTTACCCTCCCCAGACCCCACTTGTGGGATTATACTGGGTAGGTTGTTGTTGTTAATGGGTATCATTCATAGAAAACCATGTCCTTTTGTAAGGTTTTCTACTTGTTGGTATACTCCTTGTATACGGGCAGATTTTTGCCCCTTCCAATGAAATTTATTACCTTATCCCAAAAAAAAAATTAAATAACAAAATAATATCTTGATGGTGCTGAGTCCTCCTTAAGAAATAACCAACCTTTACAGGAGAGGACCTGCAACTCTTCTTCTAAGACTTTGTTACTGAGAAATTCTCTTTGGGACTAGTTAGGTGCCTTGTAAAAGATCTTCCTTACCTTCTCCAATAGTTTTTCTCTAGTATAAGGCTATAAGACCTAGATTTAAGATCTCTATTAGCCCTTGTTCTTTCGGTTTAGGGCCACTTTCTTGGTGCCAAAAGCCAATCTAATTAAGGATTGAATTGTCCTTGTTCTTTCTGTTCAGGGCCACTTTCTTGGTGCCAAAAGCCAATCTAATTAAGGATTATGATCAGTGGTTTCGTTTTGTCACTTTTTTGGGTCAAGGGATTTGGTGATGAAAAGAATAACATTACTATTGGACACACTATCTGCCATTAAGAATATCACTCACCTGCCATGAAGAGGTGATGGTCGGTACAACACCATTGTTAAGAGCATCCAGGAAGGACTGAGTTAAACGAGCAAAGAGCAGTCCTGTCATAATAGTCCCTCCAACTTGCTTGGGTCTTGTCCTCTCAAAAACAAATCTTGTCAAAGCATCAAGACCTGCTTTAAACTCTGGCCGCATGTTTTCCAGCAGCAAGTAAAAATTGGCACCACAATTGGAATATTTAAAGGGTTTCCACAACCAGAATCACAATTAGATAGAAGCTATGATAGTAGAGAATGGAATATATGAAAGTATTAAAAACTGACTGGTATTTGATCTGGCCGCTGAAGCTCATTTTCATTGCTCAAAGGCCGCACAAGGGTGAAGCATTCTCTGTCAGGGAAAAGAGCACGAATGGATTCCCTAATCTGCAGTCAGAACTTTCAAACGGTTAACTAATCTACCGCTAGCTCATTAGAAGACAAAAAGGGATGCTTTCTGAATTACATAAAAACATTCTTGTTTTACTCTAACATGTAAAAGACGTGCATGTTCAGAACCAGTCTATTAAACATGGATAGTTATAATAGAAATTGAATAATTACATCATAGTAAAGCAAAAGAGAACACAAATGGAAAGTGTATACCTCATTTTTAGCAGCAACATCCCTTCCACCACCTTGAACTGGCCTCAAAGCAAGTTCAAGGTAGTCCCGCGGAGTTATTTTGTGGTTGTCCTCAACCAAGTCCAAATAAAAATCCTTTTGCAGAGATTAAAAAAATATATGTTAACAGTTACACAAGCAAGCACAGAAGAAAATATAAATAAATAAATTCAGAATTACCCTAAGCAACCAAACGAAGATTGGGGAGAACTGTCCAAGCTCAGATGCACTGGCCCTTCCTCCGGAGGCTCTAACACGAATATGTCTAGTCATTTCAGTGACAAGAGAAGGCGGTCAAGTGCAGCCTCATCGATACCACCCATCTAAATTAAAGGATTAAAGAGAATTATGAGGACACCAAAAAAACAAACTGTAGAAATTCACCGAATCATGAGGGAATAACGATAAACAGTCTAACAAGAATGTCATATCAAAACAAGCCAACAAGATCCATGTTTGAGTGCTCCTTACCTGGTTATATACAAACATACTTGAAAGAAGGACCGCCAAGGAGAATATCTGTGTGCTATATGTTCCCTGCCAAACAGCAAAACAAAACAGAAATTTACAAAAGGCATAAGACAGTCATTGACATGACACAAGAAAAAAGAAAGACATGTTCTGGGATTATACTATTATAGTACCTTCAGCTAGTGAAAAGTTTAGCAAACACCAAATGTATAAGAATATAGTATATCAGCCATATAGCATGTGCCAGGCGAGTAAGTAGTAATAATATTGAAACTTATCAGTATGAAGGTTATTCCTTCTTCATAAACCCAATAATAAATAAGTTAAAGAGTAGAAACTAACCGTCTGATCATAAGCATCAATTCCTTCTGTGTCCAATAGTAATAGGTTGTATTCCGTTCCATCAAGAGATGTTCTCCTTAAAGGTGCACTCCACAACCAAATACCTTTTGTACATGGACGATGAGTTGGCGCCACTTGAAAGCCACTACTCCTGCCAAGAAGCTAATGGGGAAACAGTAGGCACTCTGTTAACGTTTTCAGCAAAGTAGGAAGCAGCTCTAAGTTACATACGGTAATTTACTTGAGAGAGTAAGTAAAATAGCTATAAGTAATTAGTTAAGATAGCAGGGATCCTATTGTAATAGACCTTGTTAATAACATAAATCAATTGAGTTTCTAAAAGAAGAACAGTGCTATGGCTTTGATTCATGAGTTGACAGCAATTATATGCATGAAATGTACAAGAAAAGAACAATAATGAAACAGAGGATGACAAAGCTTACTGCATAAGGCGACAATAAAAAGGAGTTACAGAAGAAACACAAAGAAAACCATAGTAGCTCCATATGGTTATCAGAATGGTCTCCCCTCTAAGTAACTGAGTCTCTTCACATTAAAGTCTCTTAAAAGTAAAACAACAAATAAGAGAAGCCATCCAAGGTGTAAACCCCTAAATCATACAGTTCAACTCCTTCAACCAATCCATTTATATAGCACTGACAATATCAGCAACTAATATAGCCATGAATTGGAAAGACTTAACACACACAAGAAAATACAGAGAACTAAAGAAATACCTTTGTAATTACAGGTGCAACTTTCTTTTTCCATGCACTCTCTTACTTTCATTCTGATTGCTTTCTCTTCAGGAGCCAAAACTACAGGAATTGCAGCAGCCTGAATCTCTTGTTTCCTAATTCGAGCCCCCATCCGGACAATTTTCAAAAGTGCCTCTGATCTTCGGGACGTGAATTCGTCATAAGTCAATCCATCAGGAGGAGAAAGCTGAGCATGACTGAGAACCACAATTCCTCTGCGCCATATTTCCTTGCCAAAACTTTCAGTAATAGCTTTCACAATTTGTTTGTCCAAGAGCAAGGTGGGAAGTTCTTGGAGGGAAGGATGCCGGGGGTCTATTTGGAAACAGCCTCTCTACCCTAAGGTAGGGGTAAGGTCTGCGTACACATTACCCTCCCCAGACCCCACTAAGTGGGATTATACTGGGTTGTTGTTGTTGTTGTTGTTGTTTGTCCAAGTTATCCACTCTATATGCATCCAGACGATCCACATATAGCAAAACATCAATTGTCTTGTTCAAGAGGAATTCTTGATGAGATCAAAAGCCTGGTCATTCACGTATCCTCCTTCAACAAGCCCTGGGGTGTCAATTATGTTTAATGTAAACCCAGCTCGAGAACGCGAAACCATCACTGGTCTTGGTGTTTCTGACTGAAATGCACTAACAGCAACTGCTCTTTCCCCGATAATCGAGTTCACTGTTGAAGATTTCCCAACACCACCTTTCCCCATTACTAGGATCGTCAGGGTACAAACATTCTCATGTTTCAGTTTCCCCAGTAATTCAAGCAACTTGGATTGAGTGGCAGCAGGAAACTGCAGAAAGCCAAGCATACAGATTGTTGTTTTCCAGGCACTCTTGGAAGATGATGATCAATGTAACCAATCCGTCAAAAGAAGAAAAGTGAAGAGAGCAAGCAAAACTGCAGGCAACAGACCAACTTTGGATTTAAATGATGCAATGCTGGGCAAGTCTGGTGGAAGAGCACATTCTTTTTCATTGAAAAACACCTTAGCAGGTAATCCATCACCAGCTGCAACATTAATATGTGGTGTGTATTTATTTAAGAAAGAAACAACAGATTGCTGTTTTCCAAGCACTCTTGGATCTTTATTAGGATTACTACCATTAACTTCTCCAACCAAGAAATTCAAACCAGGCAACCCTTGCATAAATATAGTATTGTTTCTATTAGGCAGCTTTGTCCCATTGAATGAATAAACATTTTCATAGCCACTAGCTATATCTTTCTTCATTTGAATTGTTGTAAACCAATCTTCAAAAGCATCATCTCCCCAATTGAATAGAGTTATTCTAGCAGTCCATCCACTATTGTAATCACTATCTGCTTATATCTGAATACTTTGAAACCTTTTCACATGGAAATATCTTTATATTTAACAAAGATGTGCGATTTATAAATTGAAGTGACATAGAAGAGAGGACAGATAAAACGAAGTGAAAATCAATCTATTTTTCCCAATTTAAAATCACAGGTGGACTAGATAAAGTGCAGCAAATGATCTTAAAAGAACCTCACTTATATCAGTAAAGTTACTAAAATCAAACGCATAGACAGAATATACTGGAATTCTCGTATGATGACAAGGCAACTTATTGGAAAGGGTCAACTGAGGATCCCTCTGACAAGCTTTCAAAGAAGCTGCATGGACAAAAAACCCTTGTGCCAATGTCACAGTCGACTAGCAGAAAGGCATCGTGTTCAACAATACCAGGAGAGTTGCAACGACCTATGCATCAGCACTCTTAAGGCTGGCTCTGGCAATGTCAACAAATATTTAACACCAAACTTGCCCTAAAAATATCAATCCAGTGCTGACAATAAGACTATACAGTGGAAGATAAGAGGTAAATACCAAACAGTTGAACTAACATTAGATGCAAAATCTGAAACTTGTTCAACACCAGTGGTAAGAAAGTTCACAAGTGATATATATAAAATGACTACTTGACAGTTCACAAGTGAGTAGAGCGGTGAGAAAGTTTTATTAGGATGAACCAAAAACTCAATAAACTACACTCAAGCATGCATCTTTGTCAACAATAACGAAGACAGCTAAGTCGTCCTTTCAACAAACGCCATATATAGCCCATAAAGAAAAGTGCTAGCTACTGTAATTAACGCAAGCTAAGTAGTAATTATCTATGTCCAATTTGGGTACTCCATATAGAACCATATCTCTATCATCTGGATAGCTGAAGTGCCACACATATCCAGGAAGATCATTTCTTTCCGGTTAAACATTAGTAGCTGAAACTGAATTGCATGGAAAGCGTACCTGGAGAGCAAGTTGCTCCACAGATCTCCAAGTCTCAGCAGCAACCCTCCAGCCTATATATGCACTTACTTCTCTTGGCAAAGTCTGAATATAACAATCTTCTTACATCCACCTACACATGATAGTAAATTAAGCTCAATTGTTCCGTTGACCCAAGTTGTATTAGAAAACAACAAGACAAATGTTAGACCAATGATTGAGGCAAAACCTTCCAGTTGAATAGACGCCGCCGACACACAGACATAAACCAAAACAAGCCCAACCCACTTCCAGCATTTGAAGATGGATTCGACTCAGGCTCCAAATACCGTATGCGCGAGCCTTCTTTTTGCCAATTCCATGTTTAGAAGACACACGTGGTGGATTGACTTCTAACTCCGATAGAAGATTATTTTAGTACGCAAATGCACAAGGGAGACAACATACAATCAAGCACAATGTACAACCTCTCTATCGGACAAGTATGACTAACATATACAACCAACAGAATACATTCTCTCCACCCATAAGAAACATCTACAAACATATATATTCTGAATAAAAAGAAAAGCATCACTTCGAATGAATAGAGTTCGTGTTACCAACATTGAAATAGCAACCAGGTTGTAACAGAGCAGATAGCTTAAACAGATAAATGTTTCATTTAAATCTAAAACTGAAAAAGGAATAACTATGTTCTTTTCCCACAGAGTTCCCCATAGCAAACTCACTTTACTTTCCAATGGATCCTATAATGACATCCTAACGACACTCATTACGAAGGAAAATTTGTAGAATTAGACAGTACTCAGATATAGACATATCAGTGAAAATATTATCAACATGGTCTTCCATTGTGTTTAGTTAAACATAATAAGAGCATCAGTAAGCATATTCCATCCTGCACATTCATGTTACTTATTAATGCCTAAATCAAATGCTATAGATTCCTCGAATCATGACTTGCTAACATTTCTTGAAACCCTTAGAAAATCTAGACGGAAGATACATTTAGTTAAGGAGAACTGTTTTACAATATGGACATGTGTTCTGAGGAAGAAACAGAGCTTGAGTTGGGGTTAGGACTTAGTCTTAACAGTAGGGGTGGTGGGGTGGTGGAAAAAGCTAAGAAATCAGCATGGGGTGAATATATACTCCTACTGTTGGTTCAAGAAAGTATATATATACTACACATATGCAAATAAGTACCAACAGACTCCTATACAAGCTAGCAGGAAATCCAAGAATTCCAACGAGTCAACAATTTGTGTCTGAATTTTATGGGATCGAGTTCGAAAAAGCACAACTCATTTGATTTACAGATTGCTGAAACTGAGAGAGCCCAGCAGCAGCAGATGAACTTGATGTCAGGGAGTTCAAGCTATAAACTTGAAAGAGGAAACAGATTGCAAACCTCAAAGGTACGTGAGTCGAACTGCGCAAATCCCTCAAAATCCATAAAATGACACAGGTTTAAGCGTAGAGAAAAAATACCTGATGCGTCCAGGAGTGCATAGGCTACGCAACAGCTTCAGGCACTCAACTCCAGAAATTTGAAGCTGTTCTTCAAGCTTTAGCACCAAAAATTTGATTGTTGACACCAAACAAATGAACCCAAGCTTCAACCATAACTTCTCGACACCAATTAGAATAAACCCCCAAACCCAATTTGTTCAAAAATTCACGAAAACAAGGAACCCTTGATCATCAGAGAGAGAGAGATATGGGGGTATCAGTTTTTAACTCACGAAAGAATAGAGAGAAGAAGATTTAACCTAGGTCATCGAAGAAGAAGAAGATTTTGATAGAGAGAGAGAAAGGGGGCGGGTATCAGTGAAGAAGAAGATGTATCGCTGTATGGCCTAGCAGATATCGGAAATTAAGTGCCAAAAAAGCTTTTTTATTTTATATGTATTATTAAAATTATTAAAAAATAAAAAGAATAGGTATTGTTTTGGCGGGTGTAATAAAATTTAGGAGGGAAAATAAGGGAGAAAAATTAACCGTTCCAATAGAAATTTATACAACTTAAGCGTTCCCGTAGATAGATTTATTGGGACGGTTCAGATAACCGTTGCGCCAGATGAATCTATGGCAACGGTTATTTTACAATTGGAACGGTTTTATAGTTAAGGTGTGCTAATATCACCTAAATGCTATGGTAACGGTTATAACCGTTACCATACATCTCCTATGGAAACGGTTGTGAACCGTTGCTAAAATAACTGTTCCAATAGGCACATTTTCTGGTAGTGTGTATTCCGTATTTGAGCGTGGACTTCATTATAGAGACTATATTAGAGACCACTCTTGGATCGCAGGTCAACCAGGTTAATTCTAACAACCACATATAATTAACACTATTCAATACGTCCTAGTATATGAATGAAGTCATATTCATAGATGGTCAATTACTAAATAACAACCACCATATATATCATGTGCCCATATCATTACTCGAGTAATGTCCTATATCGTTATGAATATAAGTTATGGATAGATAATCAATATCATTTGTCCTAGGGTCCAAAACCTATGACTATAAAGTATATACTCGATTCTATGATAATTTCCAACTAATTAGGCCTATGGAATTCACATACTAACTCTGACCATCACTACACATATGACTACAATCATGTACCCGGTTATATTCAGTTTGAATACTATCAATATTAATAATCACGTATTAGTCCAATGGACTTAAAGTCCCATAAAATATAGATTTACTATTAACATAATATATATTAGTCGTAGCCAATCGGGTCTATCGGAAGTTCCTAATACAAATAAGAACTAGTAGCCGATTGAATATTATTCGTACCTAGTGACCTCTATATACGTTCATACTAGGACTAATCAGCCAGAGGCAATACCTTGTACGCGAGGTGAAGGGTACTCCAAAATAAATACTGAATGTATGATTAGGTCTATATTACTTCAAGAATATGTGGTAGATTACGATTTCGAACCATATATAATAGATATGCCTAGTTT
>JASVEL010008960.1:0-122010 GCA_032618575.1 Nicotiana noctiflora | reverse complement strand
GTTTTCCTTCAGTACGTGTGTAGTGGAGAGGTCAGCCTCCTGAGGCTTCGACCTGGGAGTCCGAGTCTGATATGCGGAGCCGTTACCCTCATCTATTTCCTGACTTAGGTACTTCTTTCTTTTGTTCGTTCGAGGACGAACGGTTGTTTTATAGGTGGAGAATGTGACGACCCAAAGGGTCATCACCGTATTTCTCCATTTTTCCGTGCTTCTGAGGTCTTGGAAAGCTCACTCTCAATTGCCTCAATGTGTGTGCACAGTCCGGGCGCGAAGCCGGAAAGTTGTTATGTTAAGATATATGAATTTTATGGAAAATTTGAAGAATTTTGATATTCATATTGATATAGTTGACTTTGGTCAACATTTTTGGTAAACGGGCCCGGACTGGTAATGCGACGGTCCCGGGAGGTTCGTAGAAAAATATGGGACTCGGGCATGTATCCAGAGTCGAAATCCGAGGTCCAGAGGGTAAAAGAATTTTTTTGTTAAATTGTTTTCTGAAATTAATAAGGAAAAATGGAAATGAAAATGAGTTAGAAAATATAGGTATCGGGCATGTATTTTGGTTCCAATGCCCTGTACAGGTCTTAAATATTGGTTAGGCACTTTCTGTGAAGTTTGGTCGAAATCGGACGTCGTTTGACGTGTTTCGGACCTAAATAGCTAAAGTTAGAAATTTATAAACTTTGAAATGAAATCTTGAGTTTTGGGGGTTGATTCTTTGTTTTTGATGATATTTTAGCTATTTGATCGCTCGAGCAAGTTCGTATGATGTTGTTGAGTTAGTGTGTGCATTTGGTTAGGAACCTCGGGGGCTCGGGAGTGATTTCGGGGGTGGTTCGGGGTGTTTTACACTTGAAAATCTGATATTTTTGAGCTGTTGTTGGTATCTGGTGTGATGTTCTATGCGATAGCATAGGTCCTTCCGCGATCGCATAGTGTAAAAATTTAGGAGCCCAAAATTGTTCTATGCGATCGCAGCTCCCCTTGTGCGATCACACTGCCCAGCTTTCCAAACCTATGCGATCGCATTGTCCCCATCGCGATCGCATAGAACACTTCCCTGGCCCAGTCTCACCTACTATATGCGTTCGCATCTTCCCTTCTGTGATCGCGTAAAATTTCCCCCTTACCCTATGCGATCGCACTGCTTTGTATGCGATCGCATAGGGCATTTTTTTCAAGTGATTTTTGATAAAGACGGAACAGAAGCACAAGACTTTTCACACAAAACTCATACGGGTTCATCTCCTTCACCCTCCATTTTCAAGCTACAAGCTCCCATTCTTCCATAGCTCCTTGGGTAAGTTTCCTAACATCATTTCTTTATTATTTCTTCATCAAATCATAGTTAATCCTAGCCTAATTCATGAATTCAAGGTAGAAATTGGGGGTTTTGGGTATAACTAGGGCTTGTGAGATATTGGGTGTTTCAACCTCAATATAAGGTTGGATCGTGAAAAAAATCATATATTCTAACTCGTGGGGTTATGGGTGATTGGAATTTGGTCCTGGCCTCGAGTTTGGACCATGTAGGCCCGATGTCGGATTTTGCTATTTTTGAAAGAATGATGGGAATTTCATTTCTAGGCTATGGGATTATGTTATTGAGCCGTAATTGATGTTATTGAATTACAAATGACTAGATACCATTGTTCTGGAGTCGGATTCTAGAGGAAAGGCGGTGCTAGAGGATTGATTCCTATTTGCGGACTGAGGTAAGTGTTTGATCTAATCCTGGCTTAAGGGAATAGTACTAGAGTATTACTGCTTGCTATTTGCTAAATGATCGAGTGCGGTGTATAGGCATGGTGACGAGTATCCATACACTGGCGTCTAGCATGATCGTGAGTCTTATTTGTACTTGCCTTGGGGTATATTTTGAGAATCATTCCTAGTAAATGATGAATTCAACATGATGAGTTAATTGATGAATTATTTGTGAAACATGAGATTTCTTGGAGTTTTGGCTCAAATGGTAGTGACTTTTATGAAGTCAAAATTGTAAGTATTTTAAAGAAATGTGGTTGGATCCCTTGCCGGGACGTGTAGATTATGATTGTTGTTGCTCCCTTATTCGGTTTAGCGTTATTTGTAATTTCCACTATTGAGATGTTTGGGCTGCTAGTGGCACCCTTATTGGGTAGAACGTTATATTTCCGAGTTTCCCCTAAAGGGGAATTCCTCGAGAGAGGTTATATGAGTCATATATTATGATTATTGGGATCGTGTGGTACGCTGTCCACTTATATTATATTTATTGGGATCGTGTGCCACGCCGTCCACTTATATTATATTTATTAGGATCGTGTGGCACGCCGTCCATCTATATTATGATTATTGGGATGGTGTGGCACGCCGTCCACCTATATTATTATTATTGGGATCGCGTGGCACGCCGTCCACTTATATTATATTTATTGGGATTGTGTGGCAAGCCGTCCACCTATATTATTATTATTGGGATCGTGTGGCACGCCGTCCACTTATATTATATTTATTGGGATCGTGTGGCACGTCGTCCACCTATATTACAATTATTGGGATCGTGTGGCACACCGTCCACTTATATTATATTTATTGGGATTGTGTGGCGCGCCATCCACCTATATTATATATATTGGGATCGTGTGGCGCGCTGACCACTTATGAAAGTAAATAAAGTGATTTTGGTTTAATGTTGTCACAAATGACCTGCTCTCACTGTTCTATATCTTCTGAGCATGTTCCCTTTTTAGCTGTATACCTTCATATATAATCCTGTTGTTCTTTCTGTTGTCGTTGTATCTTAATATATATCTGCAAAGGTTGATTTTAGTAAGTCCTGTCAAGCCTCGTCACTACTTCGGCGGGGTTAGGCCAGGCACTTACCAGCACATGGGGTCGGTTGTGCTGATGCTACACTTTCTGTACTTTTTGCACAGATCACAACATTGGAGCAGCTTTTGGATAGCAGCAACAATATGATATTGTTGGGAGTTGTCTTCAGTCTTAGGGACTCTCGAGGTAGCCTAGCATGGCATTCGCAGGCCGAAGTCCCTATTCCTTATTTCAATTTGTTTTTATTGTATCAAAATAGACATATGTATTTTCTTTCATTCAGACTTGGTTGTAGTATTCTATAGTAGTCTGTGAGATAACGACACCAAATTTTGGGGTAGTGTTATGTTCAGTATTTTTCCGCGTTTGATTTCTTCTTTACTGGATTTAAAGTTTTTCTGAAAAGTTAATTATCTGAGTATATTCTGTTGTTAAGGGTTGGCTGGACTAGCTTCGATAATAGGCGCCATCACGGCTCCCGATGGTGGAAAATTCGGATCGTGACATACACCATTCAACTTTTATGGAACATGGGTGGCAATACATAATACTGACAAATTTTAAAAAATACGTACATAAATATTTAATTTGATGGACGGACCATGGGTACACGTGCCCCGTATTGCAGGCTATAAATACGCCTCTGCCTGTGACACGCCTAGTTGATGGTGCAAATTCTTTACACTATTTCTACCATATAGGCCCAGGGGAGGCTCAAGCACATATGTGATTAACGCTAAAATTTAATGTGAGACCTACATTTTTTTTAAAAAGGTTGTTATATATATATATATATATATATATATATATATATATATATATATATATATATATATATATATATATATATTTGAAATCTTTTTTTCAAGGTTTTTGAGATGAAAAGTTGTAATAAATTTGTTATAATAGATTTTTTCTAATAAATTTTCAACTGATAAAATAGCCAACTTAATTAAGGAATTGTTGAACTTAGATAAGATTATATCCTACGGAAAGAAAACTTCTTTCCACATCTTTATGTTTAATTAGTTCTAGAAATCTATTGAATCAACTTTAAAGGGAATGAAAAGTGACAAGGCAAAGAGTGGATCTTAAATCCATAATTGAAAGCTAAGGTTTAATCAAAGTTTGACGGAACGTTTGGTCGTAAAACACAAAATAGTGGAGGGAAATCTGAAGCAGAGAAACAGCTTTTATTTTTATTTTTTTTTATGAAATCAAAATCTTGGAAGATAGTGATTACTGAGATTAAAGATTATGAAAAGGTGACGAGCCAGTAAAAAGAAAAGCTAATAAATTAACCAGAAAGCTATTATAACTATTACTATCAAAATGTTCTTTTTCTTTTCCCTATTTTTCTAAACGCATGCACGCATCTTCTTCGTCATGTTGTTGTCTCTTTCATTGTTCGTGTGTCAAAATAGTAACACCAGCATATTGTATAAAATGATTTTTTTTAAATGCAGACTACTACAATTTAAAAAAAAAGAAATATTAAAATTCTTCCATAATTAAATACATATTGTCGATCTTTTCTTTTTCATGAAATATGTGATCATCCACCGGCCGGAACTGAATTCTCTCCACTATATTCACATATTTTTATAAATGAGTTGATGAGATATTCATTTTCTGGTACCTTTCGAATTTTCTTTGTTTCCTAACACATGGTATATTCACGATGAGTCCTTAAGGTATTTCAAACTCAGACTTACTACTAATTTTCTATACTAATTTTCGACCTCCGTATCCATATGTTTATTGAGCGTCATATCTTCGATAATGGCACAGACATAATTTTTATCAAGTGGATTCAAGAATTTAAAAAAGATAAACTACGCAAAGATGCTACGGGGGCTGGACACCCAATATACATAGAGGATTTTACATGGAATACAACCTTTTTAAGACTTATTTAAATAACTTACAACCATTTCTCAAAAATTACATATAATACAACTTATTTTAAAATCTTACCTTTTTAATTAAATTATACATAAATTTCATCCCTAATATCTCTCTCATAAAACTCATTAATTATTGAACCTAAAAAATAGGGATTATACCAAGTAAAGCATATCACTATATTAAATTTAAAATTATCACATTTCTCTGTCATCAAATAATATGTCACCAGTCTCTTCGATGTCAAATTTCGAAACTTCTTCCGATCTCTTTGGAGGCGGTGATGGATTGATTTAGAACCATTATAACTATTTATCTGTATATACTTTATTATATATCAATATTTGTATATTGTCTATATCTCCAAAGTGTTAAATATTTATATATATATATATATATATATATATATATATATATATATATATATATATATATATATATATATATATATATATATATATAGTGTATTATTACTAGTATATATAATATACAGTATATATACTATCTATATATAGTTATATATAATATATGTATTATATATACTGTTTTGTATATTTTATAATAACATATAATAGGGAATTTACATCCGAAATTATATGTTAAAGTATAGTATATATAATATCTCCTATTATTATGAGTAATAATTTTATTTCACCCAAAAAGAAAAAAAGAATAAAGACTCTCTACCAAAAAAGAAAAAGAAAATATCACCGTATTATATGTTATAGTGAAAAAACTGAGAATTTACATCCAACCGTCCCTACTTTTATGGAAAATGTAGTGTGGGTATGAGATAATATTAGTAATAATTAATAAATTGAAGAATTTATAGGAGTTAATTATGGGAAACGTTTTAAAATAGAACTCCCCTTTATTAGGAAATCTACCTTTTGTTACGGTATATATTTTATATATTTATTGTAGAATATGTTATTATATTATTAGTTGTAGATCATGAAATATTTTTAAAATTCATAGGTAATAAAATCTTATATATACAATGTAATATTTGAGGAAGGAGGTTCAACATCGACCCAATAAAATCCAACAAAGTAACGTCTGGGCCAATATACATATACAAATAAATAATAATTTAATCTTATATATACAATGTAATATTTGAGGAAGGAGGTTCAACTGAACTTCATTCCGCCATCTAGCTTCACCCTTGGTCCTCAATAAGCTGTTGTCTCCTTAAGATGCAATTGTTAGGGGTACAACAAATGTTTGAAATACCAATATATTAGTGTATAATTTATTTTATCTTGGGAGGAAGTAATCCATAATTTTTGATATTTAGAGGGAATTAAATTTCTTAAGAGAACACTATGAATTCAGTGGGCTCGGATTAACTTTTATTTCATTTACATATTTTGTTATTTTATCTTTTACAGAATTATTTACAAATACTAATCAATAACAACTTTTAAATTTTGTACTTCTCAAGGCGAAGGGTGTGTAATTTTGGAAGATAATACCTCCTCTTTCGATAGTATTGAGGACATTATATAAAATAGTATAAGCAGCGAAGGGGTGTGTGGGGAATAGGGGTATGCTGCTGAAAGGGTAAAAGCAAAAAGGGTAATTGGGATAAAGCTTGCCCATACTCTGATTATCTCACATTCTCCCATCAACTTTTTCCTCCGATTTGAACTTTAGTGGGGCCTTATCTTCTTATATTATATATTAATTAATATGTTGCGATTAATTCTTAATTTGATGGAATATCGACAGCTTAATCAAGCTACATTATACTTTATTTATGTATGTTAGTACTTAGTAATAATAAACTCTGCCAACTTTATATCATCTTAATCGATAAAAACATATCTCAGTTTGATCAGTAAGCACAATGAGACAAAATCCTCAGTTTAAGAGAATAAAAAGAACTATCCCTTCCCCCTCCCGCGAGCCCCCCCCCCCCCCAATGCCCCCTTCCCATAGAGTAATAATTTATACTGTATGTATTTTAGTATTTATATCCTTCTTGAAGTTTTGGAGAAGATGCATAAAACAATGAATATTTGCTGGCAAGTAGATCTTAATATACGGGGCCTTAATATAACGCGTTGTCTGCATAGAAAAGGAAAAAAAAAACAAATAAACAAATGGATATATAGGTAGAGGCGATAAATGAACGGGTTAGAATCAAATTTGATAAATGAATTATATGATTAAAATTTGACAAATGCTTTTTGGTCAAGATGGATCATATTGTATTGGGAAAAAGTAAATCAATATGTCGAATTACATATGTGATAACATGTTATGACACATGGACTAGTAAAAAAAAAAATGGCAGTTGACAAAGAATAGTTGAAGTGGCACAAGCTTTAGCAGGCACGACAAAAGTACATGATCAAAAAGAAACAGATGCTCGAACCTTTTGATATTTTGAAGAGGCATCACGAAGAATGAACCTGAATATCAAAAGTGATATAGATACATATAATTGGTAATTAATGGACATTAATTACAGAAAACATTATAGAATCTGAATTGAATCAATTACGATTGACAATTATAACGTTATATTAATATCATTAATTGTCAATAATGGCTCCATTATGAAAGGAGAAAAACCGTACCTTTGAGAAATAACTAAAAGGTGAGGAATGGACTTTTGTAAGGACACAATAATACTATTGAAATAAATTGATTTACTTTGCTTTCTATTAAGCTATTATTTATATCAATTATTTTAATTTTTATTTGATTATCAGTAACCTGAGTTCTTCTAAAATAAGCTTTGGTCAAAATCTCAATTTTTGGTTAAACAAATTAGTTTCGTTATCGGAAATCTAATGATCTACCCCTTCCTAAATTAACATTTTTGTCAAATCAATCATGTCAAATGTCAATGATAACAATCAAAGAGACTGTCAATTCCAAGAGGATCAACAAGACAATTAATAACATTTAATGTAACGTTATAATTAACAATCGTAACTGATTCAATTTAGATTTTATAACATTTTTCGTAATTAATGCATATTAATTACCAGTTATATGTATCTATATCTCTTTTGCTATTCATGTTCATTCTTCTTGATGTCTCTTCAGAATATCAAGAGGTTCGAGCATCTATTTCTTCTAGCTTTCCTGTACTTCTGTTCGAGCCTGCTAAAGCTCATGCCTCTTCAACTATTCTTTGTCAGCTGTCATTTCTTTACGAGTCTATGTGTCATGACATGTCATTACCTGTTTAATTCGACATATTAATTAAATTTTTTTCAATACAGATAGTCCCCTCACTTGCCATTGTTCATCAATATAATATTTGGGAAGTAGATCTCATTAAAGCGGGAATTTTAGCCACCATTATGCCTTCTCTAGAACTAATTCTTTATGTGTCATTTCCATTTAATGCTCGTGACACATGACACCTTTTGATCTGCAAATTTTCAATGTCTTTTAGAGATTTTTTGCGGATTCACCGATTACAAAGCGACTGTTTCTATCATTACACATTTTCTTTGACGGTTACATCTAAGTCTCCTAATGTGTCTCAATCAAATGCAAATGATCAATTAAAAAATGATGAGGCAATCAACAAAGCTTTGCAAAAGTTAATCGCTTAAGAGGTCAGCAAAGCTCCTGAGGCTTTCGCTAACCAGTTGCTGGTTGCACCACCAATACTAACTCAAAACAATAATACTCTCGAAAACCCTCATTCCGGACTCGTTAATTCAGGCGATATTGGAACTTCTAGTGAGTCTCGTGATGTAGAACTAGGAAACATAGTCAATTCTAATTTACAAAATTTAGTATTAACTTTGTGGAAACAGCTCAAGGAGCAAAACGACCACATAGAACAAATACCTAGAGTTCCGCCTTGTCACGACCCCAAATCCGGTCGTGATGGCACCCAGCACACTGCTAGGCCAGCCCGACCAATCAACAATAATCACGGAGCCACAAGCTCACTTTATCCAATTTAAGCATAACAGTGATAGATATGTTAAAAACAGGGAACCAAGTCCCAACACGTGCCAACTCCCATAGACCGAAAGGTCAAGAGTCATGAGCCTCTACGGAATATACAAGTGTAAATAGTGAATATAATTGTGCACAAGTGTGGGATGATCAGAACAAAAATATAGACAAACTGGAGAATCAGGTCCTGCGAACGCTGGCAGCTACCTCGACTGTCCAAAAGCAACTCCCGAGCAGCTATAGAATCAGCTTTGCTGTGATGTACCTGAATCTACACACACGGTGCAGAGAGTCGGGTGTGAGTACTTCCAACTCAGTGGTAATAAAAGTAAATAATGTCGAAGAAAAGAAAATCACGCAAAGCACTATCTCGTGCTACATAATACAGAAACTATCATTAAAATTCAAAACACTATCATTTTATTCCTTTTCAGCATATGTGAGTAGATGATTAGAAATCTTAATTTTAGCTACTTTCTTTCATGATAACATACCCATACCTGGAACAATCTCAAACAGTGCAAGTCCGCACTCAAATCAGCCCCTCGGGCTCAGGACTCCTTATCAATTTACACCAGGAGATCTGGTCAATAAAGCAACTAATGCATGTGTACCAGTAATGTATGAGTGCTAAATGTTATGCCACGTAGTACACGTAAACCAATGTATGTATGCCATGCAATGCATATGACCGCTACGGCGTGTAGCCCGATCCTTTTGGGTACCCGTGCTCACTGGGGGTGTCCAGACTCCGGAGGGGCTTCTATAGCCCAAGCACAATATTAATATCACACCTACTGCGGCGCGCAGCCCGATCCATATACCACTGCGGCGTGCAGTCCGATCCATGCATGTGTATGCATATGCTTATATGAATGTCATGCCCTAACATATGGCCCTCGGCCCCAATCAGTTTAACAGATAATCAAGAAAACCCTACGGGCAACAATATCACATTAGCTCACAGCAAAAATGTTATTAAGACCTTGTTCAAGTTTTTTTTCATAACCTTATAAAAATGCTGAATAGCAAATATTCCATTTTAAACTTAAATTTAGAATAAAATATGCACAATGTTATCAAAACAGTGATACCAATCCTTGAAGGATTCAAATAATTGGCACGAAGCCCAAACATGATAATTAGTCCAATTCACTTTAACAATTAGGCGTTATTATTTATTACGCGGGACGGACCAAGTCACAATCCCCAATGGTGCTCTACCCCACGCTCGTTATCCGGCGTGCAAGTCACCTCGACACAGCACTAAGATGTGCAAGTCCGGGGTTTACTAACCCTCAGGACATCATTTACAAGTATTACCCACCTCGAACCGACGAAAACTCATGCCCGCGACACCTTAGCTCCTCGAACCGGCATCCACGCATGTCAAAACTAGTCAAAATCAGTACAAATATATCAAAATAGGCTAATGGAACATAACCCAATCAAAAGAACTCGAAAAATATCAAAAATCACGAAATTGGCAAAACCCGAGCCCCGGGCCCACATCTCGAAAAATTCTGAAATTCACATTTTCGGAATCCTCATCTTGCCACGAGTCCGTACATACCAAGAACTCCCAATTCGGACCACAAATGGTCCTTCAAATCCTAAATTTAAGGTTTTTGCTCCAAGCCCTATTTTCTTGATTTTTACCTATAGATTCATGAATTCCATGGATGATTCTTGTATAAAAACATGTATTTAACTCATAAAACTTACCTCCAACGATTCCCCGTCGAAATCCCTTCAATTCCCGTCCAAAAGCTCTCAAGAACGGCCAAAAATGGTGGAAAAATGGGTTGTTTTCGCGACTGAAATGTTTTTAACATTCTGTCCGGTACTGTAGCTAACACTATGCGATCGCATCACAGCATTGCGATCGCATAGAACAAAATTTCTCTGCAATTTTTCTGCTGCATTTTTCAACTCAAAAATTCCCGTTAGCCATCCGAAATCACCCCGAGGCCCCCGGGACCTCAATCAAAGCCACAAGTATATCACATTACCTCATTCAAACTTGCTCATAACATAAAAACACCATCCTAAACATCAAAATCACCAATTACACACTAATTCAAGCCTAAGTTTCTTCAAAATTTCCGAATTGCTCATTCAATCAAAAACCCGACCAAACGACGTCCGAATGACCTGAAAATTTGCAGGCATATCCAAAATCACCTAACGGAGCTACTGCAACTGTCGAATTCCATTCCGACTCCCGGATCAAAATCTCACCTACCGTTCGGATTTCGCCAAAATTCAACCTTAGCCAATTCAAGCCTAAAACTACACCGGACCTCCAAATTCAATTCCGATTGCTCTCCTAAGTCATAAATGATCCCCCGAAACTAGTCAAATCATCAGAATCTGATTCCGAGCACTCTAACTCAATAGTCAACTCTAGGTTGACTTTCCATATTCAAACTTCCTTCAAATATGCTATTTGCTTCATTTTCAATTCAATTCATTCCTAACTCATCCGATAGGTTCTAACACCGATATAAAAGCATAAGATATGTAAATGCAACATAACGGGGTGGTAATTTCCGTAACGACGGGCCGGATCGTTACATTCTCCCCAACTTAAACAAACGCTCGTCCTCGAGCGGACTCAGAGTTGTACTAGAAGCCACCCAATAGCCGAATGACCTTACCAAGCATATATCCGGGTGATCATACGTCACCCTATCTCACATAAGTCCGAAAACACCACATAGTCAAAATTTCACAGACCATCTGAACCATAAATCACATTGTACTTTCTGAAATCATATGCCAAATGCTAATCCCATGCCTATACTCGGGATACACACGATCCAACTGTAATAGTCCATACTCGCCACCTCGGTGAGATAATATGATGTGTCAAACAACCCAATCACTCGGAACAATAATCCCTAATCACAACAATTTCCCACGATAACCAAATACCAACCGAAAAACCTTTTTCATTAGATAGAGTCTTATTCCAACACCTTCATATCCTGCCAACGGCAACCGCACACGCGATATATCGAACCCATCTCTCAAGTCAACCATTCATGAATCCATTTCCCTTTTAATTGATACTACAACAAAATTCGGAGCCAAATCTCGGTATTGCCTTTCTAACTAGCTCAAATCACATATACTCACACTCATTATTGGCTTCGACGATCATTTCGATTATAACACACCGCACTGGTGATATGACACCTCAGCACCGGCCTAAGCCACGATGAGCACAACATGAGCTCCAATAGAAACATCTAAACATACTCAAATTATGACAACTGACTCCAACAACAGGGCTGTAATTCAATTCCTTTGTACCATCATAATATATAACCGAGATCCCATCTCACATCATAGGAATGGAGTGCACGACTCATTCTTGAAAGGTCATCACATCATGTGGCCTTGCCACGATTCGTGATTCTACCCCAACATTATTACTCATGAAACACCTCAAGCCACTAAGCTCTAAACGGTTAGCCACGCACAGATCTAGGTCTTGAACCCAAGCAATCAACCTCACCCGTGGTGATACGATAGATATACGCTATCAAATCCCGAAAAGACACAACCGATGTGCTATTCCCCGAGCGAAACCAATACGGACTATTCCTCGGAAGCTAGGAACTATTGTATACAAGGTAAGATATAGGAAACTATATTTTCCACATCACACTGTTGCGGCGTGCAACCCATTCCAATAACATACCTGTGGCGGCGTGCCACCCGATCCAGATAACATACTTGTGGCGGCGTGCCACCCGATCCAATATAACCCTCGCAAAAGAAATGCATATCGAGTCGAATTTTCTCATTATAGCAAACATAAATATACATATAGCCTCAAGCTCGGCCACATGAAACGCATCTGACAACGTTTCTCAATACCGGAACTGAATCAATGGTAGATACCTCTACACTGACATTCGCCACTAAGGTCCAACTCACAAAGCAATGCCTACCAGCCGTCCGCTGGTCCTGTGTACAACTACTCTGTTGGAGCATACTCTGATGCTCTCTGCTACGTAATTTGTGCCATTTTCCGACATAGTCCATATCACATTAGTCTAGACAATCGAACCCATGACAACCAGTCAGCAATCGAGTATCATAATCCGAATTCGTTTTATCAAGTCAAGAGAGAGCCTCTAAGGCTTCCGATTTCCAATAATCACAAAACGGTGCCGATGCACATGATATACAACCACTGCATAGGCGGATTAACGAGAATTTCAAGTCTCCTACACATATATAACATATGAATCACTATGCCTGATTCCGTATTTCACCGTACATATACATAACGCACATCAAGCGTCCATTCATACCACGACAGCCATTCAGAAATTTCACTATGCCATCTACGACTCAATTATTTTAGTCGATCCAACAAGAGAATACCACCATACCACTGGATATTATCAGTTTACATTACCTTGTCCCTTTGCACCATATACCCTGCCAAATTACTAGAATAGCAGTACCATTTTCTTAAATCACCAGCAGCTGTCCGCGCTGCTCAATAATTTTATTGACTTCCCATATATTATGAACTGATCTTAAAACCTAGAATATACCATTATTAACTTTCCATAACACATCGTGTATACCATATCACACTAAGACAACATGGAAATTCATATTCCTTTCCTACGCCGCAAACATCGACGCACTCAACTCGTCAAGGGCTTTCATGATCCCATATAGAGAAAACTCATTACACATTCCCAGCCGTGCATACCAACAGGAAAAATACACTCATTTTCAAACCACGGTATAACACATCGCAAACTTTCTCCCAATTACATTGCATAAATTAAACCGCCAGGACTGAGTCCTTATACCCATATCAAGTTACACAACTGCCAGCACTCAAGAGCTTTGCTGCACAATATCTGCAAGACTCATCACTTCAACCACATACCAGTAATCAATCGTATTCCTTTTTATACCATTCTGGTTTATTAACAAGTTGTTCCATTTACCCAGTTTCCTTTCTGATTCATCATTAATTTCATATCAGTCTTTACTGTAGTACGACAATGCCTCAACCCCTTTTCACCGCACACGGCTCGTACACAAGACCACATGGTCTAAGACCCATAGGCCACTGAATACTCTCTCAGTGTTCCCAGAAGTACCACGTTCTACCATACTTTATTTTGATGAACTTTCCCGCGATTTTTAAATTGTTATCATTACTTCCCAATACGGATACGTAGAATCCCATCCTTCACATGATATAACACAAGCCTTGATCTTCTCTAATGAAACCGCCATCTTTAGCCACATACACAAATCTTAAGGCACCTGACTGTTACAAGCAAAATCTTGAACACTGCAAAACCATTCTCGGGCATCATTCATCCTTATTCAGCTGTAATTCAACTGTCCCATTGAGTAGAACCACTCGTATTTTGTTAGAACTCTAACATCGCAGAACATGATTACTTACAGGATACAATGAGCCATCTTTCCTTTCTATACACCGAACATTCTCTACCAACAGTAGTTCAAAACATCCTAGTATTTCTTCAAATCTACGAAGCACCATAAGCCTTTATCAAAATTTCCCAACATACCTAGAGACAGAGCCAACACAGCACACGACAGTGCAATCAGATAATCAATAACAACCTCCCCAACTTAGCTCGAAGCCATTCATCAAAGCACTTTCAACCACTCATATTATTATTACTCAAATGATGCCACAAAGTTCTAGTTAGATTAAACTCAAGTCATTTACAAGCTTCGACGGAGATTCGAATCATCAGAAATATTAACTTTTTTGCAATTCTTGCATTCATTCACACACAACAGTTACGCCCCCCTCTTTAGGTGACAAAAATCTTTTCTCAATCCCGAATTTTCCAAAAATTTCGGCAGAGTTTCCTTTGTAAATTGGCCTATCCACCTGCCAGAGAATCACCAAACCATTCTAACAATACTTCCACAACTCAACAAGATATCACAATGTATTTCAACAACATTAAGTCTCAATACTATACGAATCATATTATCATAATTTATACTTGAACCTGCGATGTACCTGCTCGAATCATAACACATATCAAAATCACTTTAGTCTTCCTGAGTTTAAACTCGTTCCACTACACATAAGGCACTTTACCATCCAATTACGAGATATGATAATTATTTCTCACGCCCATAGCTAGGGCTACATATCAAATCACAATAAGAACCGAATACCTTACAGCTCTCCCATTATCAAACTGCCATTTGCACAATAAGGATCAGTACCAATCGTATGAACTTCATAATACCGGCTCGCGGAATTAGTACCTTGGTGCTCAAGCCATAGACAATGATCTGGCCTCGAGTCTTCCCGACTGGCCCAACATGAACTCATGGAGATTATATCGCGCCCCTCGATCGGGGAATTGCAAGCCATAAGACAATTATATAACTGAGCGCTCGATGCGTACACAGACGTGCGGAAGGAATTTCAAAAATGTATCTCAAGCTGAATCAAGTACGCACGATAAGAATTCCAAGAAATGTGAAGTGTTTCCTAAAGGTTCGCAGCCTCCCGAGGATAAGTACAGGCGTCCCCGTACCGATCCACAAGACTCTACTAACCGGCTCAAGACTCATGAGGCCTAGTAAACCTAGGCTCTGATACCAACTTGTCACGACCCCAAATCCGGTCGTGATGGCGCCCAGCACACCGCTAGGCCAGCCCGACCAATCAACAATAATCACGGAGCCACAAGCTCACTTTATCCAATTTAAGCATAACAGTGATAGATATATTAAAAACAGGGAACCAAGTCCCAACACGTGCCAACTCCCATAGACCGAAGGGTCGAGAGTCATGAGCCTCTACAGAGTATACACAGTGTAAATAGCGAATATAACTGTGCACAAGTGTGGGATGATCAGAACAAAATACAGACAAACTGGAGAATCAGGTCCTCCGAACGTTGGCATCTACCTCGACTGTCCAAAAGCACTCCCGAGCCGCAATAGAATCAGCTCTGCTGTGATGTACCTGGATCTGCACACAAGGTGCAGGGAGTCGGGTGTGAGTACTTCCAACTCAGTGGTAATAAAAGTAAATAATGCTGAAGGGAAGAAAACCACGCAAGGCACTATCTCTTGCTACACAATACAGAACTATCATTAAAATTCAAAACACTATCATTTTATTCCTTTTCAGCATATGTGAGTAGATGATTAGAAATCTTAATTTTAGCTACTTTCTTTCATGATAATATACCCATACCTGGAACAATCTCAAACAGTGCAAGTCCGCACTCAAATCAGCCCCTCGGGCTCAGCACTCCTTATCAATTTACACCAGGAGATCTGGTCAATAAAGCAACTAATGCATGTGTACCAGTAATGTATGAGTGCTAAATGTTATGCCACGTAGTACACGTAAACCAATGTATGTATGCCATGCAATGCATATGACCGCTACGGCGTGTAGCCCGATCCTTTTGGGTACCCGTGCTCACTGGGGGTGTCCAGACTCCGGAGGGGCTCCTACAGCCCAAGCACAATATTAATATCACACCTGCTGCGGCGCGCAGCCCGATCCATATACCACTGCGGCGTGCAGTCCGATCCATGCATGTGTATGCATATGCTCATATGAATGTCATGCCCTAACATATGGCCCTCGGCCCCAATCAGTTTAACAGATAATCAAGAAAACCCTACGGGCAACAATATCACATTAGCTCACAGCAAAAATGTTATTAAGACCTTGTTCAAGTTTTTTTTTCATAACCTTATAAAAATGCTGAATAGCAAATATTCCATTTTAAACTTAAATTTAGAATAAAATATGCACAATGTTATCAAAACAGTGATACCAATCCTTGAAGGATTCAAATAATTGGCACGAAGCCCAAACATGATAATTAGTCCAATTCATTTTAACAATTAGGCGTTATTATTTATTACGCGGGACGGACCAAGTCACAATCCCCAATGGTGCTCTACCCCACGCCCGTTATCCGGCGTGCAAGTCACCTCGACACAGCACTAGGATGTGCAAGTCCGGGGTTTACTAACCCTCAGGACATCATTTACAAGTATTACCCACCTCGAACAGACGAAAACTCATGCCCGCGACACCTTAGCTCCTCGAACCGGCATCCACGCACGTCAAAACTAGTCAAAATCAGTACAAATATATCAAAATAGGCTAATGGAACATAACCCAATCAAAAGAACTCGAAAAATATCAAAAATCACGAAATTGGCAAAACCCGAGCCCCGGGCCCACATCTCGAAAAATTCTGAAATTCACATTTTCGGAATCCTCATCTCGCCACGAGTCCGTACATACCAAGAACTCCCAATTCGGACCACAAATGGTCCTTCAAATCCTAAATTTAAGGTTTTTGCTCCAAGCCCTATTTTCTTGATTTTTACCTATAGATTCATGAATTCCATGGATGATTCTTGTATAAAAACATGTATTTAACTCATAAAACTTACCTCCAACGATTCCCCATCGAAATCCCTTCAATTCCCGTCCAAAAGCTCTCAAGAACGGCCAAAAATGGTGGAAAAATGGGTTGTTTTCGCGACTGAAATGTTTTTAACAATCTGTCCGGTACTGTAGCTAACACTATGCGATCGCATCAGAGCATTGCGATCGCATAGAACAAAATTTCTCTGCAATTTTTCTGCTGCATTTTTCAACTCAAAAATTCCCGTTAGCCATCCGAAATCACCCCGAGGCCCCCGGGACCTCAATCAAAGCCACGAGTATATCACATTACCTCATTCAAACTTGCTCATAACATAAAAACACCATCCTAAACATCAAAATCACCAATTACACACTAATTCAAGCCTAAGTTTCTTCAAAATTTCCGAATTGCTCATTCAATCAAAAACCCGACCAAACGACGTCCGAATGACCTGAAAATTTGCAGGCATATCCAAAATCACCTAACGGAGCTACTGCAACTGTCGGAATTCCATTCCGACTCCCGGATCAAAATCTCACCTACCGTTCGGATTTCGCCAAAATTCAACCTTAGCCAATTCAAGCCTAAAACTACACCGGACCTCCAAATTCAATTCTGATTGCTCTCCTAAGTCATAAATGATCCCCCGAAACTAGTCAAATCATCAGAATCTGATTCCGAGCACTCTAACTCAATAGTCAACTCTAGGTTGACTTTCCATATTCAAACTTCCTTCAAATATGCTATTTGCTTCATTTTCAATTCAATTCATTCCTAACTCATCCGATAGGTTCTAACACCGATATAAAAGCATAAGATATGTAAATGCAACATAACGGGGTGGTAATTTCCGTAACGACGGGCCGGATCGTTACACGCCTATAATCACAGGAATAGATATGGACAAATATTCACAACAATCTTGGAAGCCAAGTGCTGCTCCTCTACCAATTCTGAAGAAATTTAAGATGCCCGATATTCCAGCGAGACCACGTGACTACATTCACAATAGGGGTACAGGGCAACGATTTGACCAAACAAGAAATTAAATCAATATTGGTCAAAAAATTTGGCGAAACACTCACCAAGAGGGAATTAATATGGCATTCTCTTTTACCCCAAAAAATCTTATAAATTCATGTGCTGAGCTTGAATATTCATTTCTCAAAGTGCATTCAGGAGCTCAAAAAGTAAAAAAAAATAATAGAGGATATTTTCAAAATAAAGCAAGGGATTCAGAACTACTTAGAGAATTTGTAGACAGATTCCAACGTGAAAGGATGACATTGCCACGTGTACTTGATAATTGGGCAGCTATGACTTTTGCCGGTAATCTAAATGAGAAGAGTTCAAAGGCCACGAGATGACTCAAGGAAAGTCTACGTGAATTTCCAGCAAAAACTTGGAATGATATTTACAATAAATACAACACGAAGCCGCGTATAGAAGAAGATACCATCACTCAGTCTCAAAAAGAGGAAAGGGTAAGATCAAGGCATGCTGAAACTAAAAATCGGTCTAGTAAAAATAGGTACGAGCCTTACATGGGACCGGCAAGAAGAGACTCGTGTTCAAAATAGGATTACTCAAGGTATGATCATATATATATATAGAGAGAGAGAGTCAGGCTCATCATCAAGGTTCGTGAAAGAACGAACATATGAGAAACACATGGTGATGCCAGAAGCTCTAAGGCCAAGATCGATGGTTACAATTTTAATGTAAGCACGTCCAAATTGGTGGATGTTTTGAGGAGTATGGGCGACAAGGTACACTGGCCAAAAGAAATGAGATCAAACCCAAACAGGCAAAATCTTGATTATTGGTGCGAGATTCACCACGATCACGGTCACAAAATGGCGGATTGTAGATTGCTAGAAGGTGAAGTTGAACATTTATTGAAACAAGGGTATCTAACTGAATTATTTAGTGAAAAAGGAAAGCATGCATATATGAAAAACAGACAGGAGCCCCCAAAACCCCTTCACTAAAAAGGACAGTTAATGTCATCAGTGGGGGAGAATAGATCAATGGCGTAACAACAGCCAACAAAGTTTCAAAATTAAAGTCATATATGGGAAGTGAGTTAGGCGTGTTTAGGAAGAAGAAAGTATTACATTTGATGATGAAAATACAGATGAAGTACTAATCCCACATAATGACGCTCTGATAATATCTTTACCTGTACATGATACTAATGTGAAACAAGTTTTGATCCGCGAATATCACTCTATTAAGAGTGGTAAATGAAATGCAAGCTGAAGATAAGCTGATACCCAAGGTGCACACCTTATGTGATTTTGACAACTCGAGCATTGTAGCAAAAAAGAAGATAATACTCACCACATTCGCAGAAGGAGTTGCCAAAGACACAGAATTTTAAGTGGTAGAGATGGACATGGCTTACAATATGATTCTCGATAGACCATGGATTCCCAAAATGGATGTTGTGTCATCTACCCCGCACCAAAGTATTAAATTCCTACAGAATTCGATTGAGGATGATACAACACAAACCTCAACTAAACATGGGAAAACAAATGTAAATTCAAGGCCTCATACTATCCAAGAGCCAGAGAAAAACGAACACATCAAAGCAATGATTAATGAATTGGAGCAGTAGTACTATTCGCATCCTAGTCTGAAAGGAAAGTCTAACTTGGGCCCAACCTCACCTAGGAAATGAAAGGTAAGTTGATTGAATTTTTGGAAACTAACGTGGATTATTTTTACCGGTCCCATTCTGATATGATAGGGTTACCTCCGGAATCAATGAGCCACAAGTTAAATGAAGATCCATCATATCCACCTGTCAAACAAAAGAAAAGAAAGCAAGGATCTTTCAAAAATCAGGTAATTCATGATAAGGTACAAAAGCTTTTAAAAATTGGGTCCATCCACGAGGTAAAATATCAAAATTGGTTAGCTAATACAGTAGTGGTACCTAAAAAAAATGGTAAATGGCGAGTTTGTATAGATTATACAGACCTAAATAAATCTTGTCCTAAATATTCTTTTCCATTACCGCATATAGATCAACTAATTGATACCACTGCATGACACGAATTGTTAAATTTTTAGATGCATATTCTGGATATAATCAAATCAAAATGGATCTCATAGATGAGGAAAATTTTTTATTTTATAACAGACAAGAGGACTTACTATTATATAGTGATGCCATTTGGTCTCAAGAACGCCAAAGCCACATATCAAAGGTTGGTGACTAAAATGTTTCAAGAACATTTAAGGAAAATCACGGAAGTCTACATAGATGATATCCTGGTAAAGTCACAAACAAGCAGGGGATCACATTCAACACTTGTCTGAAACATTACAGATTCTACGCAAATTTAAAATGAAGTTAAACCCCGAGAAATGTGCATTTAGAGTATCATCAAGTAAGTTCTTGGAATTTAATGTTTCTAACTGTGGCATTAAAGTAAATCACGCGTATATTAAAGCTATTGAGAAAATTCCTGATACACTTACAAGTGAAAAAGAAGTACAGAGACTGACGGGAAGAATAGCAGCCTTGGGAAGATTTATTTCCAAATCCTCTGAAAAATGCTTTAGGTTCTTTTCAGCTTTGAAAAAGCAGGATCAGTTCGAATTGTCTGAGGAATGTCAGCAAGCACTTAAACTTTTAAAAGTATTCTTGTCAAATCCACCGCTACTCGCGAAGCCAAAAGACGGGGAGAAACTACTCATCTACCTTGTTGTTTGAGAAGTAGCGGTAAGTGCTATTTTAGTACATGAAGACCAAGGTAAACAATCTCCAATTTATTGCGTTAGCAAGTCATTATTAGATGCTGAGACTCGATATCCTCATCTAGAAAAACTTGCACTTGCACTAATCATGGCATCTAGGAAATTAAGACTTTATTTTCAATGACATCCTATCTCTGTAGTGACTACTTACCCCTACGTAATATACTACATAAATAAGAATTATCAAGTAGATTAGCCAAGTGGGCCATATAACTAAGCGAATATGACATTACTTATTAACCTAGAACTGCAATAAAGTCACAGGTGTTAGCAGATTTTATGACAAATTTTAGCCAAGGGATGCAACTAGAAGCAGAAAAATAACTACAGGTATTCAATGGGTCTAATCCAGGAACTTGGACTTTATTTACTGATGGTTCTTCAAATGTAAAAAAGGGCATGTTTAGGTATTATTTTGGTACCACCTACGGGAGAAACCATATGATAAGCTATAAAATGTCACCCTATTACTAACAATGAGGCAGAATATGAAGCTGTGATTGCAGGTTTAGAACGGACATGTGAACCTGTCATAGAACAAGTTGTAATCAAGAGTGATTGACAACTCTTAGTTAGCCAAATGCTAGTGACTTACACAACCAGAGAGACAAGAATGCATCAATACCTGAAAAAGGTACGTGATCCTGTTAGGCAATTCCAAACCTGGAAGGTTGTGCAGATACCAAGAGAAGAGAATGTTAAGGCGGACGCCCTAGCTAATTTTACATCTGCTGCAGAAGTAACAAATAATGAAAATGCTTTCGTAATTCATTTATTTCATTCCGTACTTGATCAAGACAAAAATGAGTTAAATTTCAATATTTAACTTGGAATTGGAGGAAAGAGATTATCATTGTTTTTACAGTATGGAATATTACCAGACGATAAGAAAAAGTCTCAAGCACTTTGCAAAAACGTTGCTCGATATTTTTTAAAGAAAGACAATCTTTATCCTAAAATATTTGGTGGTCCTCTAGCAAGATGCCTCGGACCTTCTCAAATAGAATATGTGATGAGAGAAGTACACGAGGGACGTTGTGGAAAATACATAGGGGGAGATATTTAGTAAAAACCATGATTAGAGTTGGTTAATATTGGCCAAAAATGGAAGAAGACGCTGGAATTTTCATGGCTAAATGGGATAAGTGCCAAAGATACGGTAAAAACATGCATAGACCTGCTTAATTATTACATCTGATCATTGCCCCGTAGCCTTTTATGAAGTGGGATATGGATATCGTGGGTCCATTACTGCAAGTCAAGGGCAAGGTAAGGTCTTTAATGGTACTCACTGATTATTTTACTAAATGGTTTGAAGCAAGAGCTTTTAAACAGGTACGAGAAAAAAAGGTCAGAGATTTCATTTGGCAAAACATCATATGCCGAATTAGCATACCAATGGAAATCGTATGTGATAACGGCCCACAATTTATAGGCACGCAAATCATATAATTTTTCCAGAGTTGGCAAATTAAATGGATTACTTCAACTCATTACCATCCGGTAGGTAATGGACAAGCCGGATCAACAAATAAAGTCATTATTAACAATTTAAAGAAAAGTTTGGAGGAATTTAAAGGCAATTGTCCAAAGGTGTTACCTGGAGTCTTGTGGGCTTATCGAACAACTGCCAAAACAGGTACGGGGAAAATACCATTCTCTCTTGTATACGGATCTGAAGCCTTAATCCCAATCGAGATAGGAGAGCTAAGCACGAGATATACACAAGCAACTGAGGAGTCTAACAAACAATAAATGCAAGTAAACCTGGATTTACTTGAAGAAAAGAGGGAAGCTGTATTAATAAGGATGACAACACAAAAACAAGTTATTAAACGATACTATAACCGGAAAGCTCGTCGTAGATACTTTAAGATAGGGGACTTCGTAATACCCACTAAAAAGAATACATGCCTCAAGATCAATAGAGAACCCAGGTGCCCGAGCATGACCTCAATCAAGAATAATATTCCTGAAGGCCTCGAAATTTGATGCATGATCTCCAAATAACTCAGAGGGACTCGACAACCCAGAACTATCATATCAGTCCACGATTGATCAGAAGTAGGAAGATGGGTTAGAGGAGAGCCATGTCGATCAGCTGGAGACCAAAATGAAAACTCACGACAAATATCAATGGCCAACAAATAAAGAAGGCATTCAAAGAGCCTCGATGGGAATGATAGCATATAGAGACAAAACAAAATAAGGAAAGCAGAAGTCAGCAAAATATATTCTTATTTATAAAAATTTGCGTACAATAGCCCCTGAGGGGTCATAGCATACGATTGCAAAAATCCATAAAGGGTCTCTGCACAAAAATAAAGAAGTAAAACAGTATACATAGTGAAGGTCCGGGTCCTATCTAAGCGGTCGGCGATCCGACGCGGCGTCAACACTTCCAAAGGCCACCTTCCCCGTGTGCACACCCTTAAAGAAAACATCTCCAAGAGTGCCTTCGGAAGCCCTACCCCAGATTTACACACTGATATCCCTAAAAGATGAACCAAGGAGCAGGGAGGGATGAAAAAAACACAATAGCTCTCTGAAACTCGAGGACCTTCTTTGGCCAAGGAAGCCTCGAAAAGATAACGTACCAAACAACCCACGGTCTCACTTGCACTATTACTTTGAATTCCTTCTTGGAGCATCAAGTTGTGTAAGCTCCCAGCTCAAAGTAGAGTTCCACATCGAGCTGGGGTATGAAGGTGAGCAACGGTGTATAATCTGGGCCCTCTTTTGAGCAGCGGTGCATAATCCAAACGACTAGCTACATAGGAGGGAGACCGACTCCCCGTCCATCACCTCCTCGGGCCAGCAGCAACGTCAAGGGCTAGTGTACTGATGACCGTAGCAATAGTGGGATGACATGCTTATGTTCAACGAAGGAAGGCCCCAGTAGAAGGCCATGATGCTATCTGAGGGAACTCTTCCAAGTAGCCTTGAGATCATAAGCCCCTAACAAGGTTTTCAAAGGTAAATGAAAGAAAAGGCAAGAGTCCCAATGGAAACATTGAGATAGGAAAAACAATGCCAAAATACCCTCAATTATATGTGTCAATGACACGATCGTCGAGGCTCTGAAAGATTGACCAGTGAATGCAATTACTGCGTCCTTGAATAAATCAAATCGACGATAATACTTTTATCTTCAGGAGCAGAAATGACAGAGTACTGAGCAAGAATTTATGAGATATGCCATCTATCACAAAAGATTGCGCCACAATTCGAATCGCCAACATAATGTCGCCATAAGGCGCTCGAGGATTCAAGTGTCAGAATAATTTTCCCTCACTTCGGCATGGGAAATACAGAGACTATTTGTATGCGGCAAAATTAGAAGACTTGATTTCTTGCTATTATGACATTTCAGAGGCTTTCCCCGAGATCCCTAGGGTGGAAGGCCGTGATCGAGTTCTCAACCTCGGGGCTCGTCAAAGCCTGACTCGAAGGGAGGGAAGGCCCTCTAGGCGCATCTCTACATCTGACAGGCCCGACCTACCTAGAGCCGAAGATAAGGCACCGCATCAAGTCGTACCATCTCTGTATTTTTGTAATCAATCTCCACATACTTGTAGTTGAGTCTCCCTTCTTATATAAAGAGGAATCACCCTACCTTGTAAGGGACTGATGTTTCTCCATTTCTCCACAAGTGCAATAAATGTCTCTTTCCCTCTTTCTTCTAAATTGTTTATTCTCACTGGCCCAAGGCCGCCCTAGCAGTTTAATTGTTTTCTTATTTGTTCTTTACTACTTTGCTAAGTATTGGTAACATAGAGATTTATTTAGTCACATTACTACTTGTTATCTCATTCCTGATTGCCCTCAGTAGCTCTAGCTCGGCTCGAACCTCAGACCCGAGGTCCCCGTAGGTCGACTTTGCATCTGGGCAATAGACCTCCTTAGTTAGATACTGCCTCGTTTAACTCACTTTTTCATTACTATGCTTCACGTTCTTAGCACTAAACTGCCCTATTACCTAACTCGAGAATAGATCACATATTTTTAGAATCTCATTTACAAATTTAATTGTTGTTACCATTTTTACGGTAAACACATATGATATATATATATAAAGAAGGCAAAGAAGACTGAGAATAGTTAAAGTTCAAGTCAAACCCCAAAAGTCTACTCATCGAATGAGTCAAGTCCAGTGTAAAGTTACGAGACAGTAGCACAAGCCAGTCAAAAAACCTTATTGATTTCAATTTTATGATATCTAGCTTAAAGGTAGTGTATAGAAATAGGTTGTAAAAAAATAACCCTTCGATTTTTTTTCCTTTTTTGAAATCTATTGTAAAGAAAACAGTTACGAAAAAGTTATAAAGTTATTTAAATACATGTAAGATATTATTTAAAATTGACAAAGTTCAAATGAAAGCTTTATCAAAGTTATTTCAAGAAACATATGTGTTCCTATTTCTTTTATTGTACTTTTACACCATTATGAAGTTGAGACGTCTTCTTCATTAAGTGTAAAATATAAAAGGTCCCTCTTTTATAAATTCATGTTTGATAAGATATCCATGAAGCTAACAAGGCATTTCTTAAAAAAAATTACAAAAAATGTAAGATAAAAACCCACGAATTAACAAACAAGACCTTGAATATAAAGGCAAGAACGAGCAAAATAGAAGCTCAAGACAATTAACTTAAACAAAAATTTCTTAATATTAAAGCTTATACTAAGTATAAACCTAGTTGCAAATTATTTTTTATTTATACAAAATGCCCCGAAGGTCTGGGGACTTGTCATTTCCAAAAAACAAAACCCCCAAATGGGACCGGGGAATAAAACCACATTCCACTAAGGAATAAAAAAGAGAAGTCACATTTCATAAGCTTTCACTGAGGGGATGAAGAAGGATCTAAAGAAGTATCACTAGCCGTAGAAGGTTCGAGTTGGCTTGAAGGAGTTGGGGCATTCACCGTACCCATATCAACTTCAACATGCTCAAGCGTATCAGTCATGGAAGAATGAAAATCTTGGCCTTGCTGATTTTTTTCAATAGTCTCCTTTATCTTGCTAACTCAGTATTCAATTTGAAAACCTCTTAGCTAGCCTCTACAAGGGTATCATGGCATGTATTTAAAATTGCCCAACTCATTTCAATAGCAGTCTTGTCTACAAGATCCAAGACAGAATCATAAGAAGCTTGCAGAGGAGCAAGTGAACTTTCTACAAAACTGACCTTATTAGAAGTCTCACGGAGATCTTCTTGGGTATGAGTAAGTGCTTGCACAAGTTCACCGGCTTAAACCTCTTTTTCACTTAGCAAAGCCTTCAACTCTATGATCTCTTCACTAGTCTTGGAGAGTAGCACATAAAATGATATCTCGAGGAGATTTTTGTCCTTGTCAGCTTGATTTGAGGAAGCCTTTCCAGCTGCTGTCAAAGCCTTCAATTGCTGCTCTAAAGGTGCATTTGCTTTCTTCTAATACTTCCATATCAATTTGAAGGCTTTCATATTGTTCTTTCATGTTGTCTGCTTCAATTTGATAATAGTGCATTAATTTCTCCATATGAGAAACCCTCTTCATCATCTCTATACCAATAAGATTGATCTAAAAAAGAAGAAAAGGTGTAAGGACCTTAATAAAAGAAGGATGAAATAAAGTGTAAAGAGTAATAAATACCTTTAATGATGACTGCACTATATCATTCATCCATGTCAAAGAGTTGTGATTCTCGAGTTTGAATTTCTCAACTGGACCGATCAGATGTTTCAACCATACGTCAGTTCGACCTGGACTTTTAATAGGTTACTATCAGCAGAGACCTCGATGGTAATCTGCTTCATTGTTCCACTTCCACTCGAGGAATCACCCTTAGTATGAGGAACACTAATAGGGGGAACTGAGGAAGAAGTCATTATAGCTTGGGGTAGAGCAGCAATGGTAACAGTCACAACTGGCAAAGAACGGGTAACAGGAATAGGGAGGGTAAACGAAGCCAGGGGTACCTCATCAGAAATTAAATCCAAGTTTTCATTATCAAACCCCACGAGAAAAAAGCTGATCAACAGGGTCACAAGCTGCTACATGAATATCATCAACAAAGCTGACCAGGGTGGCTTCGACAGTCTTAACTATGGGAACAGAACGGGGAGGGGGCATTTTATCGTCTGAAAAGACTTCTAGCTCGTGACCTTTTTATCAAGGAAACTCCATCATGTTCCTCACCTTCTTTAGAATGTTGGACTGTATCAACCTTTTTTTTCAATGAAGAACCCAATATTATCTCTTGAGCTATTTCTAAAGAAACTCTGGAAGCTACAACAGCATCAACACTTATACCTCGAACAGAAAAATCTGATAAAAGAAGGATCACAGCAAATTCTAAAGAAAAAGTGATGAAAGTATGAAGAAGATATGAAAAGCATTTACCATGAGTTTTCACGTTCCAACCAAACCGATGGAAAAGGTTTTTCCAATACCTACCTTCTATCGGAGAAACATTCAATAACTTTCCTACCCAACCACGGAAATTGGAATTCTCATTAACACTTTCCATGGTTGCTGAAAAAGAAAAAAAAGTTAAACAGTAGCAGGAAAAGCAAACGGAAAAGATAAGGAAGGTTATAAAAAAAACTCACGTGCAAAAATTCATTTTTCAGGAAATGGAACATTCTTTTCGCCCACTAAACTAACAGTGGGTGCAACAACAAATCTAGCATACCAGCTACGGTCCTAGCCGTCCTCTGTGCTAAACAACACTATTTTACTTCTCGCAACTAAAGTGAAAATTCCATGACGGAAAAGCTTTGGGGAGTATAGATGAATCAAATGAAAAAAGTTAAAAAACACGTTGGCCAACCTTGTTAAATGTCCTAAGCAGAAAACAACCCTCCACATAACGGGGCCAATCTGTCATAGTCAAATGTAAAAAAATGACATAATTCAATGTAAACATGATCAATAAGTGGTTTAAAATTCAGTGTAAAGGGATATGTATATACAAAATAAAATTCGATCAAGTAAGATGTAATTTTTTGTTTTGCACTAGAAATTATAACGGGGAAATCAAGGCTCTAGCGACAATCCCTTCGAACAATAGAGATCAAACTTTCGATTATTTGAGATGAGTAAATATCATCACGATCTAAAGAAGACATAGAAGAAACTTGGTTTCTGATTGAGTCTCTATCATTGTAAAAAGATAGGTTAGCGGGGATAATTTCATTTACTAAAGGCTCCCGAACAGATTCATTAGAATCTTTACTTCTAAATAAAGATATATGGGAAAGAGAGATCCTAGTTCTAAAAGGAGGAGTAGAGCTCACTGGAGGTATAGAAGAACCCCTTACAAATGAAGATCCTAAACTACACAGTCTTCCTTCTCTTCTACTTTTAACAGGAGTAAGAGGAAGGTTATCAATAATAGAGACTCTTCGAGGGTTAGGGTCTAAAGAAGACATGGCAGTATAAGGAAGAAGAAGACAAGAATGAATATTCTAAGATATGAAACTTTTTATGAGAAAGACAAAGACAAAAGCTATATTTATACTTAGAAACAACCGTCAACTAAAATGTGTAATGATGGAAACGTCATGATGGAAACTATCTTCGTAATTGGTTAAGCCGCAAAAAGTCCTAAAAGGCATTGAAAATTTTCAGAACCAATCCGAAGACGTCACGCGTCACGAGCATTAAATAGAAGTGACACATAAAGTATCAGTTCTAGAGAAGGCATAATGGCGGCAAAAATAAGATCCACTTCCCAAATATTCTATTGATGAATAAATGGCAAGTGAGAGGAACTATCTGTATCGGAAAAAAATATATTATATATTGAATTAATTATGTGATGACATGTCATGACACGTGGACTGATAAAGAAATGACAGCTGACAAAGAATAGTTGAAGAGGCACGAACTTTAGCAGGCACATGCAAAAGTACAGAAAAGCTAGAAGAAATAGATGCTCGAACCTCTTGATATTCTGAAGAGGCATCAAGAAGAATGAACCTGAATAGCAAAAAGGATATAGATACCTATAATTGGTAATTAATAGGCATTAATTACGAAAAATATTATAGAATCGAAATTGAATCAGTTACGATTACGGATTATAATGTTACATTAAATGCCATTCATTGTCAATAATGACTCCATTATGAAAGAAGAAAAACGTACCTTGAGAAATAGCTATAAAAGGTGAGGAATGGACATTTGTAAGGACACGAAATTCTATTGAAATAAATTAATTTACTTTTCTTTGTATTCAGCTATTATTTATATCAATTATTTTTATTTCTATTTGATTATCACTAACTCGAGTTCTTCTAAAATAGGTTTTGGCCAAAATTTCAATTTTTGATTAAACACATATAGTAATTCATAATCCAACCAATACGATCCAATTTTCCTCCTTATTTATTTTATACTTTTTTGGAAAAAATGTGAAAGTTGATGTAAGTTTTTAAAATTATAGCTTAAGTTCTTTCAAAATTACATAGATTTCTATTAATCTTATACAAATTTGATTTTTTGTGTTTGAATTTGAAGTGCATTTTGATCCATTAGGTTATGTATTGACTATCGATATACACAATTTCACCAGCTTTGGTGAGTCCCGTCCATTTTATCCGTTGAATCAAATCAACACATATGTCACAACTCAACCAGCTAAAAGTTGGATGGCTTGATCCTAACAAGTGGTATCAGAGTCAATGTCATGAGTTCGATTCTCAAGAGGAACATGCTGCATGAGCCAGGTGTTGGAGGGGACTTGTATGACTAATCCATAACTTTCGATACATAGTAGAAATTTATATGTAAAAGTTTATTAAAATTACAAGAATAATATATTTTAACCCATAACTTTAAAAATATAATGAGTTCAATGTTAAAAATCTTAAAATAGAATCCATAGATTTAAATCCTCCATCCGCCTATGCGGTAATACCAATATCCTACCTATAGCAAAACCCACAAAGGGGCTAGGATATCCCAGGCCGAAGTCATGGTCGAACATGACGCTTTCTTGGTGAGCTTGGTTAAGAAATAAAGTTGTGCACTTGCTATTAGCTATAGTTTTTGACATAATGGTAAACGTCTGATCCACTGAGTGTGTTATTAAAAATAAGTTGATTTTGCCATAACGATATGGGTACTAATTGACTAGGTTGTCTTCCTTTTACTGCACAGAAGGCTAGCTTGACTAGATCCTAAACTAAAGGGCCTAAATACGTACTGGTATTGGTTTACTATTTATGGAGTACATCTTTCCTAAATTAGATAATTAGTTGGAGTAGTACATTATACATGAAGATGGAATTCTCTGCAGGTTACATAGACCAAGTGTGACTAGATTAAGTACTAATGTTTGAATGTAAAAAAGGGGGTTTTGTTATGTAAACTTGTGACTCTTCGTATATATGTAATGAAGTTTTTCATGACTTTTTTACCGAACATTAAAACAGATAGTAATATGTACACAAAAATTCGAGGCAACATTTTTCCAATCTAGTGTCACAAATGTGTGCTGAAATAAATGAAGTTGAACGTACATATAGTATTATATCACTTCAATAAGAACTAAGAATCAAATACTTCCTTAAGAAGAAATTGAAAAAGGTGAAGAAAGAGAACATTTCTCGAGAAAAATAGTGGGAAAAAACATCTTACTTAAATTAAGATGTTCCATTGAATCATCTCTAGTGAGAAAATTTATTTAGGGGATGACATGCATAGTTTTAACTTGGAATAAAGATATATAATGATCCTTTAGTATTAATCATTAGAGGGTTGTGCAAGGATTGCAAGGTTATTCCGGGAGAGTCCCTTTCAACTCTTCATAGACTCCTAGTGATGGATGTAGGTCTCTGGGTGAAGAGGAAGAGGAGGGGTTTTCGTGGCCGACCGCGGATTAGATGGGGAACTTTGACTAAGGAGAAAGCCCAGGAGCTGGAGAGGAAGCTAGTTGATGGGGGAGCTTGGAGTAGCTCTGGGGAAGCGTATGAATGTGAGCACATGATTTTTGCACCAGGCAAATAATTCCAAAATTAAAATAAATATGTTTTTGAGTGCAATTACTTGTTTTGCTTGAAATTAGTTATATTTTTGTGTATTTGAATAAGCAAGAAATTAGAAAAATCAAAAAATAGTAGTAATAAATTTGTTAGTTTAGTTAATTAGAAAATTAGTAAAAATAGCTTAAGTAGTAGAAATTAGGAAAAAATAACAGAAAATTACCAAAAAATACTAGGAAATTAGAGTAGGTAGTAAATTAGGATTTATAATTTTTCATAAAAAGAAAAGAAAAAAAATATAAAAAAGAAAATACATAAAAATTGATTAAAATCGAAAAATACAAAAAATGGGTTGTGTAATAAATCTGGGCCAAATGTGAGTCCAAATGGACAGCCCAGTCCCTAGGCCCAAAGGAAACCCGGTCCAGGCTTTGAATTGACTTGATCCCAGCCGTCCAATCTCATTGATCTAACGGCTGGGATATTTAATTAAATTGGAGTCTTAATTAATTGCTGAGATTTGATCTGGGCCGTCCATGTGACTTAATCTAACGGCCAAAGACCTTAGCCTCTTTAACAATCGAACGGTGTCGTTTAGGTAACGCTCGTCTGGGGCCGTTGATCTCCCTTCAACGAACGGTCAAGATTATCTCGTATATGTGGCCTATAAATAGGCCTTGTCTGAGACGGCCGCTCATTTTACACGATTCAAAACCCTAAAGTCGGCCGCCTCTCTTCTCCCTGTCTTCATCTCCTTCTTCAAACCTCAGAAACCCTAGGCGGCCATGGCGGCCACCACCTTCCACGGTGGTCGCCGGCCCTTCTAATCTCTCCCATCTTCTTCTCCTTCTTCTTCATGCCATAGCACACCCAAAAAACCCAGAAAACCCCCTGTTCTTCGAAGTCCCGGTCACCGGAATCTTCGCCGGTGACCACCAAAGTATGAGAACCCACACGAAACCAATGCCATTCTCTTCTTCTCCATGAGATCTACCCACCCATACCACTGGTTCCCCTCGAATGTCCCTCAAACTTCTCGAATATCCCGAAGAAGGTCGTCGGAACCCTAACTCCGGCGACCCCAAATCCAACACCCAATCAAGACCTCACCTTTACCACCCCCTGAACACCCTCTTGCAACTCAAAGGCTTCGCCTTTAAGCCTTGAAAGAAGAAACAGAAAAGATTGAAAAAAAAAAAGATCTGGAATTGAATAAAGAAGAAAAGAAAACAAGAAGAAAGGTCTGAGAGGGTCTGAGGTTAAAGAAAAGAAAAGAAAAAGGGAATAGGAAGCTCGGGGGACAGGCCCCGCAAGCTAAGTCCCTGACCCTTCTATGCTTTTTCTTTGCTTGATTTTTGTTGTTTGTTTGTTATTTCTGTGTGTTTAGCATGCTTTTGATCAATTAGTCGCATGAACTAGGATTTTTATTAGTCTTTGAAGAGTTTTAGTTTATTTGTTTGTTTTTCTGATTAAAAGACCTGTTCTTCTTTATCTTGTTAATCTTTGTATGTTATTTCTTGTGTTATTAGACTGCATGTTTCTTGCTTAGACATAGATTTTATCTGGGTCCTTTCTTTGTTTTTTCTGTTTCATGCTTTCTTTGTTCATGTTCTCTGACTTCGTATGTTTTTGACTTGTTTAGTTTTAGGGTTCTATAATCATCTTATTCACATCCTTTGTTATTACTTTGTTCTAACTGTTTTAGGTTTAGTTTAACACTAATGATGGCTTTCATCTTATTCATCTGCATATGCATATTTTCCTGTTTGTTTATTTTCATGTTCTGTTTCTTCCATGTTTAGTCGTGTTTAGTCTAATACATGTTTAGGGTTATTAAGTGTTTGGTTTGTCTTTCGAGTTCAAAATTAGATCTTGATATTCATGTTCTCTCTTCTATTCTGTTAGGGTTTTTATCTTGTTAGTTTTCAATAGCTCTTCTGTCAACTTACATGTTTGGATCCTGATACTATGTTCAATGGTTTGTCTTTCATTGTCACTCATGATTACTTTTGTTGGTTTGCAACATCTCAATTGTTTCTGTATCTTCACATGTCTAGTCTTAGTAAAGCTTGGCAATCTTTATTCATACCTTATCCTGTCTTTAATCTGGGGGTTCACTTCTTTGCTCACATGCTGGTGGTCTTATTTGTAGTGCAAGTCTAGTACTTTTGTCATACCATCTCTCATATGTCTTATTTGATGAATGAGTATGCCAATTTGGGGTCTGTTTCTCTTCATGTTACCCTCATATGATAGACTTAGGTTTCTCTTCTCACTGATTCTCCATGTTTTCCTGCTTTACATGCTTCATCTACTGCTGACTGTTTGTGATAGTTTAGTTCTGTGCATGTCTATGATCATTAATCTTAAGGATTTTGGGAATTTTTCAATTGTCATTTGACCTGAACTACTGGTAACTTAGGCTAGATTGACATAAGTTTGACACTTTGTTACATGAATTGGATGAAATTAATTGATTAACCAGAATTCAACCATATCAAATTTCCCTTTCTGAGTTCTGGATAATTGATGCATGTGTTTGATTTATGTGGCTCTGTGTACAAAAATATGTTGGAATAACTAAGTTTTCAGTAGTTCTTGTTGGTATGATTAGATGATTAACATTCACTAACCTTAGGAGAATTGGTTATAACTGTTAGTGCTAGGCCTCATAAAATTGGCTAGTTTTTAAATAGGTTAGAACTGAAAATGAACAAATAGGCTATAAGTTAAATAATTGGCCTAAGAATGGTCAACCTTGCAAAGGGTTGACCAATTCTATAAGCCCTAACACACAGTTCACTGTTAAACAGTGGCTGGTTGTGCAAAGGGGCTATGTCTGCAAATGCAGACTAGCCCAGGCTCTATATTGAGCCCTGAACAGCCAAGTGGCCAAACCTGTAAAGGTTTTGGGCCCAGTTGTTCAGTATAAGGCTTTGATAGCCCAAGCTAAGTCTCAACTTGAGACTGGCTAACTTTTAAATAGTTTAAACATAATAACAAAGCAGGCTATGCCTGCAATTAGCTTTAATTAAGAATAAATTGGTCTTAATTGACTGAAATTAGTTTAAAAGTGGCTAAAATTAAAATAGCTCTTAGAAATAAAACTGGCCATCCCTTAAATACTAATGCTAGGGCTGGCTATTAGTTTAAATAGGTGCAAAATTAGCTGAAAATTGCCCTAGGTAAGCTGGTAAATCAGCAGTGCCCTTAGGGGCACAATTGGGAATTGAAAAGGTAAAATAGTAACTAGTAAGAACTTAGGAGGGTAATAGGGACATTTATGCTCCTGATTTCTGCAATTTGGCAGAGATTTAGGGGTATAATGGTCTCCTAAAAATGGGAAATCAGTAAAAATCTCAAACCCCTAAGGTTATACTAGTAAAAGGCCATAAAAGAGAATCTTTAGAACCTTCCAGCACATGCTGGAAGGATTTCTGGTAACAGAATTGGGGGGTTAAGTGTACATTTCACAAATTTTAGAGGGGAAAGTTGGGATTAATCCCATAACTTTCTCCCCAAGTTTTCAGCCTTTAGTTAGCTATAAATACACCCTAAAAAGGGGCTGAAAGGGGGGATTCCACAGTAGAACAATCTGAGCTAATATTTGGGGTTTCAACATTGAGTAATCTGAGAATACACATCAGCTGAAATTCAAAAGTTTCACAGTTTTAAAATAGCAATAGGATCGTAGGATTTCTGAGTGCTTTCAATCGGATTCTGCTGGGTTTTCTTAGCTTGCTGTTGCTGGGTTATTTGACTCTGTTGCTGTGTTATTTAGCTCGTTGATATTCAAATCCTCTACTGTTGCATTGCTGTTTCAAACCCTGCTGTTACTTGCTTACTTGATCCCTTAGAACTCATTGGTCCTTTCTATTTGATCCAGGTACACTTTTCTATTTCTGATGAAGATGTAATTGCTGAAATCTGGAAATGAAGCTTCCGTTTTAACCTGTTCTGTCATTTCGAATTGATATCTTAATTGTAATAGTTTGTAGTAGCTGAACACAAAACAATGTAATAGTAGTAGTATATTGGTAATGTAGTAGAAATCACTTAGTTTAATTAGGAAAACTTAAAACATAAGTTAATTCATAATACTTGCAAACTGATAAGCACTAAACACCTGACCGTATAGTTAATTACATTTTCAGTGATTTGCATTTAGGTAATAATAAGTGTTGAAGGAGAAAAGTGTTAGATCGAGCCATGGGTTCATAATCTAGTAATAAGTCATGAACATCATTAGTGTAAGCATACAGGTATCTTAAATGGAATAATGGGATCATTCGATTGCATACTCGTCGCCTATATAATCCTAAGAATTAAAGAAAGCGATATCACAGTAGGCTATAGAAAAGAAGAATTGGGGATAATACTAAGTAAAAGTTGCAAATGAAATTGGTGTTGAAATTATACGAAGTAGTCAGTTAGTTAGTTCATAGTTGTAGTTAATCAGCTTAATCATTTTTAGGTTTTCTTATGTAATCAGACTTCTTAGAATTAGTAATCATAATTGGCTATGCCTTCACTGCTTATTGCTTTGTGTACAAAATTTCCTTTTCAATAATAAAATGGTTTGATTCTTTGTTTCAAATGCCGAGCACCTTTTCCGTTATGAATTTTATGCCATATTATTGTTATTTACATTCTGGTTTGGGCCCAAAACATACGTGGGCCTGAACTATAGTATCATTCGATTAAGCTGCCCGAATAAAGATCTGAATTCTGCTTAAGCACATCCAGTACAAGGCTGAAGAACCAGGCCCAATTAATTGGTAAAACTCAACGGGCTTGGATTATTATAGTGTTAGTATTACGGTTAAGGCAAAAACAAATATAGAAAACTTAGCCAAATATTAGTATACTTTAATAAATAGTTTGGGATGAGCCTCACCCGAATAACACCGGGGCCCCCATTTAGTAATGATATAAACACAAAATAGATCCGGGAAAGCTAATAGTAAATTCCATAGCTTCTCCCAAAAGATTTAAAAGCCGATAGATGTTACTTTAGGGCACGATTTTAATATACTTTCCTATGAACGAGTGTGCACTTGGTGCGACTCGAATCCAAATCTCGGCAGAGCCGAAATACTCCAAAAGTCATAGGCGTACTGGTTGCGGTATGACTCGAGGTGTATTTCCGCGATGTCGCAAATTCCTAAAAAATAATATTTAACGTAAAAGCACATTATGTTATTAAAATCTATAACTGAGTCAAACAAAAGTCAAGAACGACAATGGAGCGACCGTGCTAAAACCACGGAATCCGGGAGTGCCTAACACCTTCTCCCGGGTTAACAGAGTTCCTTATCCGGACCTCTGCTTCGCAGACATTTCAAAGAGTCAAAATTCCTCGGATTCGGGATCAACCGGTGACTTGGGACACCATTGTCATTCCCAAGTGGCGACTCGATTAATCTCTAAATATATCCCGAACCGATTGTCCTTAAATTGGAAAAACTCCTTCCCTTACGTTATTTTATCCGTCTCGGGTAATTGAGCGTCGGGGTATACCCTACAAGTGTATTTATACACCTTACGCATGTTTGGGGTAGTAAAAAGGGAGGTGTGACAGCTCTGGCGACTCTGCTGGGGACTCAACCCTGAACTTCGGTTTCAGGGTTTAAGAACTCGAGCTCCTTAGAACCGCCGTTTGTGTTTTTGTTTGACTTCATTATGTGATTTGAATAACATGCTATGTGCTTTATCGCTTTTGGATATTATGTGAACTGTATATATAACTATGCCGAAAACCCTTCTCTCTTCTCCCCCGGGGATGTGCTTACTGGTTGAGACTCCCCTTTCTGTTAAAAGTCACCTTAAATTAAGAAAACAGAGGCCGGATAAGTTACAAAGCCGATTGACTCCGCGGGTCACCGGTACGTAGCCCCCTCCTCGATTCGAGTTGTCCGCTCGGGTACACGGTCTAGCAATCCATGAAACCGTAAGATTTTTGAACATAGGTCTAGGACGATTATTTGCATCATGTTTGACTTAGGGGACTCAACACAGGGGTTGGGTCCGTCTAGGACAGGTGACCCGTATTGAAAAGACCGAGCATGCTATGTGTTGCATTTTATTGTCCTTGATCGTTATGCGGACCGGCGAAAATCCCGAGATTGGAAAAATTGTTGAAAAAGGAAAAAAGAGAGAGAGGAAAATAATGATTTGTAGAAAATAGGTACAAGGAAAAATTGAAGATTTGAAAAAATAGGCGGAACATTTTTGAAATAAGTGGTCAAATAATCTGACCGAACTACGCAGGTTTGATTCTCGCCATTCGGTGGGATACGTAGGCAACCCTTAAACGGGTCCAACCACACTTTTAGAAAAAAGACCAAAAAGATTTTCTTTTCAAATAATCGAGGTGATTGCTATTTTTGGAAATGGCCGAATGTTCCGAAAGGACGACGGAAGGCTATTTTTGCAAAAATGGCCACTTCGAAAATTATTTTCCTTTTCTTTCATTCAAAAATTGAAAACTTGCATTGAAAAAGATTTTTCCTTTTCTAAATAAAATCACCTTAATAAATGTGCAGGACGAGCACGATGATGAATGAACAAATTTCCCTAAATAAAATCCCTTTGGAGTTGAGATTATGGTGGCAGGACATGGGATCCGATGGTCAAGACTGGGTCAAAAAGTACTTGAAAGGCCTTACGGGGTTACTCGAAATAGTTCCTCGAGGTGATGTAATTAGAGCGTTGGTCTCGTTTTGGGATTCGGCACACAACGTATTTCATTTCCCAGATTTTGAGCTTACCCCTACTTTGGAGGAGATTGCCTTTTACATTGGGAAGACCGAGGTTCCGCTGAAAGGAAAATACCCGGTATCTCCGAGGATGGTGACAGTACATCGTTTCCTCGACTCTTTGAAAATCGCCCGGAATGTTCATAATGAAGATCTGACCAATGGATTTTGTTCTTTAAGCTTCATCTACAACAGGTTTGGACACGTTGGGGGTTTCAACGACCCAACCAACAAATTATGCTGTAAGTCCAACCGGGCGAAATGGGAAGAACACCGGAGGTTCGCATTTTTGGTGGCATTTCTTGGAGTTGTTGTATTCCCGAGGAAAGACGGACATATCAATATAAAAGTCGCCGGGGTAGCTACCACACTGATAGTACAAGAAAACTGTACTCTGGCCCCGATGATTGTTGCGGATATCTATCGTGCTCTGACTGCGTGCAAAGCAGGGGCTAGCTTCTTCGAGGGGTGTAACTTGATCTTGCAAATCTGGCTAATTGAGCATCTGTGCCACCACCCTTCCTTCTCGAGCTATGGTTCGGCCGATCGGACATGTTTGGAAGAGTTCAATGCGAGGACAAAAGAAGTAAAATTGCCCGAGGGAGTCCAAGGCTGGATTGTGTATCTTCGATCGCTAACTGACGGTCAAATTGATTGGACGTATGACTGGTTACCTCTTGACGAGGTGATATACATGCCAACGGAGGGATCGCCGTTTTTGATCATGGGTTTGAAGAGTATACAACCCTATGCCCCATACAGAGCCCTGCGACAGTTGGGTCGGTGTCAGATTATTCCGAGGGATGGGGACCTCAGTGTGCAGGCCGTGGAGATTGGTCCAGACGGGCAATTCCCGGAAGCAAAAATTCGGCAAATCTGGAACGAGTGCCAAAATTTGAAGATTGATACTTGTGTGCCGAATAGAGCAAAGGGGGAGATATCACCCGGGTACTCCACATGGTACCGACGAGGGGTTGAACACGAACGTCTTTCAAAGAGGCCTCACTTGCAGGACCTAATAGAGCAGTCCGAGGAAAATCTGAAATGGGCGGCCAAGGAAAAGGAATATAAGGCAAAAATCAGTCTGTTGGAAGATAAACTGAGAAATCTTCATTTCGAAAGCGGCTTACAAGCAGCATCCGATGAAGGGGAAAAGAAACAGTTGAAGAAAGAAAATGATGTGTTGAAGGCTCAAATAGCTCAAATGAAAATTGCATCCGAGACCCCAGTACGTTCAGCCCGAGATGAAAAGTTAATCGAGATTCTCCGGCGGAAAGTAAACGACTATAGCTTTGATTTGGACGTAGCTGAAAAAGAGTTAGTCAAGGCTCGGAAGCAAATGGACAAAAACGCCGAGGAAAGAGCCAAGTTGGTCCGGCAGCTACAGGCCAAGCATGATGTTGAAATAGCTCAGCTTAGAAAGAAAATAACCTCAGCCACAGTCAAAAGTAACAAGATTATCAAAGATCTTGAAGAAGAAAGAGAGCACTGCTACACGACTATGGCGAGATTAGAATTGAAGCTGCAACAAGTGCAAAAGGACAACCAACACACCTTGGATGCTCGCACTCAGCAAATAAGCCGTCTATTGCAAGAAAAAGGGGTCATCAGAGAAAAGATTGTTCGCATCGCCCAATATATCACCCGAAAGACTCAGCTTTGTGAAGATATGACTCGGAGGACTTTTGTTTCTGCAGTGAAGTATTTTGTACAACAAGTCATGGCCGACCTGGATAGGCTTCAAAGGGGTTTAGCATATAGGCCCGCGGCAAGGCCGAACGATGCCTCGCGGGCACTAGGTGCATTAATGTACTCTTAGGTCATGCATCGTCTTTTATTTTTATTTTTCTTTTTCTTCTTCTTAAACATCGCTTTGTAATCAAGGTTTTGACTTATCAATGAGAAAACAAAGTGTTGTTACCAATTCTTTTACTTTATTTCCTTCATATCCGCTAGGCAAATAAATAGGAGCGTGATTATGAAAACAGCAAGGAAAAAGAGAGAAAAGAAAAAGCAATAAAAGAAGAAAAAGCAAGAAAAGAAAAAGAGAGAAGAGAAAAAGCAAGGAAAGAAAAAAAAAAAAAGAAAAGAAAAAGAAGAAAAAAGAAAAAGATGATTGAAATAGCAGCGGCCGGGATGACGCATAACGATTCGAGGAAATGTATTTGCTTTTAAAGTCGTTGCATCTTATTTATGCGCTAACAACTAACGAGTGTTGATGTTTGTGAGTCCAGATTTTCTAGGCAACTGGCATACTGGCTACCCACTCATACAACACCAGATCCAAAAAGATGACAAAGGCTGTATCCCAGGAGATCGAGGCGACCATTGTAGACCCTGCTCACGAAGAAGAGATCGTGGATGTGGCAGGGATGAAAGAAGAAATGTACAAGTTAAGACAACAGATGGCTGAAATGTACCAGGCTTGGTCGAGAGGTCAACCACTACCAGCCTACCCCGCTAACCCTGCATATGTCCCCCCAGCCAATCCTAACCCTGAGCCCCCAACATTAAACTCATCCTCCACCTACCCCGATTACCCTCACTACTATGCTTCCACCTCCCAGATACCACCACCTCCAGCCAAGCAAGCACCACCTCAGGTTCCACAAGTTGCTCCTGTATATGTGGCACCTCCGCCCGCTGTTATCCACAAATCCTCTAGCGAACCAATGTTTCATATCCAGGATTCTCACTACTACCCCCCGGAGCCTACTTTCAGACAACACGAGTCTCACGCTCCCATGATAGAAGCTAGTGCCGGGCAGGAGGAGATGGCTCGAAAGGTGAAGAGTCTTGAGAACGCTTTCCGCAATATGCAAGGGCCGGGAGGGCAAGTAAGTGTAGCCTACAAAGACCTGTGTTTGTTCCCTGAGGTGCAGCTTCCTGCAGGATTTAAGTTGCCCAAGTTCGACATGTACAACGGACACGGGGATCCGGTAGCTCATCTAAGAGGATATTGTAGTAAGATGAGAGGCGCGGGAGGTAGAGATGAATTGTTGATGGCGTATTTCAGCCAAAGTTTGAGTGGATCAGCGCTGGAATGGTATACCCGACAGGACCATACAAGATGGTTCGTTTGGGATGATTTAGCACAAGCTTTCGCTAGTCATTTTCAGTACAATCTGGAGATCATACCCGACAGGTTATCCCTTACCAAGTTGGAGAAAAAGCCAGGAGAGAGCTTTAGAGAATACGGTTTTAGATGGAGGGAACAAGCCGCTAGAGTGGATCCACCGATGAAAGAGGGAGAGATGGTGGATTGTTTTCTGCAAGCTTTGGATCCAACATACTACGGCCATCTAGTGTCAGCAATTGGAAAAAGTTTCAACGAAGTTGTGAAAATGGGAAGTTTTGTAGAAGAGGGTTTGAAGACAAACAAAATTATGAGTTTTTCGGCTATCAAAGCCACCAATCAAGCTATACAGAGTGGAAGCGGAGGAGTGATGGGAAAGAAGAAGAAAGAAGAAGTGGCAACCGTTGAAAGCAGGCCATGGAGTCGCAACCCACATTATAACCCACCAAGACCCTATCGCCAACACCCACCAAACCCGTCAACCCCATATAATCCACCACCACCATCCTACCCGCCAAATCCCTACCATGCACCGAGCCCATATAACCCACCACCACCACCATACCCACCGACCGTACCACATTACCATCACCCTCAAACCCAAGCTTATCCACCACCACCACCCCACGTGTGGAGAGCTCAAGCTCCACACAATGTGTACCATACCCAAAACACATACCCAACCCCTAAACCTTACCGAAACCGGAATAGACCCAGGCCGGACGTTGATTGGAGAAACAAAGCAAGAAGAACATTCACTCCTCTCGGAGAGTCATATACCAGTCTTTTCCACAGGTTGAAAGAATTGGGGATGGTGAGACCAATCGCACCAAAAAATCCGAACCCACCCCCGAAAAATCTTGATTCTTCTGTCAGATGTGAATATTGTTCGGGAACGTTGGGCCACGATACCGAGAAGTGTTGGCAATTAAAGAATGCCATTCAAGATCTTATCGATGAGAGGAGAATTGAAGTGCAGGCTCCCGAGGCCCCAAACATTACCCAGAATCCATTGCCGAATCACCACGAAACGAATATGATAGAACTGGTGCAGGGTGATGGCAATCAAAAACCATCTCAGGCCGTCATGATGATAAAGTCGAGTGACAAGTTAGAGAAAGAAATTGTGAAAGAGGAAGCAATTGTTGAGAAACCAAAGCCGGTAGTGACGGGAGGTTTAAAGGTGGTAGTTCCAGGTGCAAAGACGATCGTGACTGTGAGAGGAGCAAGTGCAGAGCCAGTGATCATAAAACCAGTAGTACAAATGCCAGTGGTGAATACGAAGACCGTGCCTTGGAACTATAATAAGGTAACAGTAGTTTACAAGGGAAAAGAGATTTCTGGTGAAATTAATGAAACGCATGGACTTACTCGATCCGGAAGGTGTTTTGCTTCAGAGGAACTGAGAAAGATGAAAACGGTAAAAGAAAGTCAACTGAAGAAGCCAGTGTCGGAGGAGGAAGCAGAGGAATTTCTTAAGAAAATGAAGTCGCAAGAGTACTCAGTGGTCGAGCAGTTAAGAAAGACCCCGGCCCAGATTTCTTTGTTATCTTTGTTGATACATTCAGAGGAGCACCGGAAGGCTCTTATGAAGATTCTAAATGAGGCTCATGTTCCGGAGAAGATTTCGGTGTGTCATTTGGAGAAGATTACCAGCAAAATTTTCGAGTCCAATAGAATCACCTTCTCTGATAGGGAGTTGCCGGTGGAAGGAACTGAACACAATAAAGCATTGTACCTCACGGTAAAGAGTGAAGAGTCAGTCGTGACCAGGGTATTGATTGACAATGGATCGAGCGCGAACATCTGCCCGCTGTCAACTCTAGGGAAGCTGAACATTAGCCCGGACAGAATCCGGAGAAACAGTATCAATGTGAGAGGGTTTGACGGCGGAGGTAAGAACACGTTGGGGGATATTATTTTGGAAGTGACCATCGGTCCCGTTGATTTTACGATGGAGTTCATGGTGCTTGATATTGCCGTATCATATAACCTGCTGTTAGGTCGACCCCGGATTCATGCGGCCAAAGCGGTACCATCTTCTCTACACCAGATGGTCAAGTTTGAATGGGAGCAGCAAGAGATTGTTGTACACGGAGAGGAAAATGCTTGTAATGTGGTAGCACCTTTCGACGGTACCGATGGGGATCGGGGTCCTTGGGTCTACCAAGTGACGGATGTTGTTGAGGTGAATAGAGTTGCTGAAGGAGAAAAGTTATCAACCCCGATGTTGGCACCAACTGCTATAATGGTGGCCAGAGAAATGCTGAAAAACGGATTTGCACCGGGAAGGGGATTAGGCAAAACACTGCAGGGAGTCACTCAACCAGTTCAGCTTCCGGAGAATAAAGGTACATTCGGCTTAGGGTTCAAACCCACCTTTGCCGATATCCAAAGAGCCTCTAAAGCCAAGAGAAACTGGACCTTGCCCAAACCCATACCCAAATTATCCGACATCTTTATCGGGCCTGGTACAAAACATCAACCATCTGCTGCAGCAAAGTGCATTGAGACCCAACTTGATGAAGAAAGGCTTGGTTTTAAGAAATTGTTCTGGGAGGTGAATACGATTGAAGCAGGGGAAGGCACGAGCAACATGGACGTGCAATTTGTGGGGCCCGGAGTCACATTGAACAATTGGGAAGCTACTCCTTTCCTTATCCGGAAGGAGTCTTGGTAGTTAGCTCAAAATTTCATCATTGTTTCCCCGAAAGTTGTTATTTTATAATTTCCCCGTTCCCCTCATGAAAAATCATCACCATGTATCCCGAACATTGTTCATTTCTTTTATTAATGAAATGCAGTTTTTCCTTTTTCTTTACTTTTGCCTTATTTTTCTTTATTTTTCCTTTTGTACAGTTTTGCATGTGTTGATTCCAATGCCATGTCATGCGTGAAGGATTCTAGACCCAGTTCTGACAATCACGCTACTATACAAGAAATCGAGGAAGATAGTGAGATAGAATGTGAGGATGAGGAAGCCCTGGAGGAAATAAGTAAGGACATGAAACAATACGAGGAAAAACCCAAGCCGAATCTGAGTGATACGGAATCTGTAAACTTGGGGAGCGAAGATGATGTCCGAGAAACAAAGATTAGTGTGCATTTGGAGGCACCCCTCAGGGAAGAATTGATAAGGTTGTTACATGAATTTAGGGACATCTTTGCCTGGTCCTATGATGACATGCACGGGCTTAGCACAGATCTAGTGGTACACAAGTTGCCTATCTACTCGGAATGCCGGCCGGTAAAACAAAAGCTAGAAAATTCAAAACGGACATTAGCGTGAAGATAAAAGAAGAGGTGAATAAGCAGTTCGAGGCAAAGGTCATAAGAGTTACCAAATACCCCACCTGGTTGGCAAATGTTGTGCCGGTCCCAAAGAAAGATGGCAAAACCAGAGTGTGTATAGACTATAGAGACCTCAATAAAGCCAGTCCGAAGGATGACTTCCCATTGCCAAACATTCACATATTGATCGACAATTGCGCCAAGCATGAGATCGGTTCGTTTGTGGATTGTTATGCAGGTTATCACCAGATCCTGATGGACGAAGAAGATGCTTGAGAAAACTGCCTTCATTACACCTTGGGGAACGTATTGTTACAGAGTAATGCCGTTTGGATTGAAGAATGCCGGGGCAACTTACATGAGGGCAATGACCACTATGTTTCATGATATGATGCATAGAGAAATTGAGGTATATGTGGACGATGTCATCATAAAGTCCAGAAAACAACCTGATCATGTGAAAGATTTGAGGAAGTTTTTCCAAAGACTCCGGAGGTACAACCTAAAGCTCAATCCGGCGAAGTGTGCTTTTGGAGTACCTTCAGGGAAACTACTGGGGTTTATTGTGAGCCGACGAGGTATTGAACTGGATCCATCGAAGATCAAGGCTATTCAAAGTCTACCTCCGCCGAAGAACAAGAAGGAGGTCATGAGCTTATTAGGAAGGTTGAATTACATTAGTCGGTTCATTGCTCAATTGACATCAACATGCGAGCCGATCTTCAAATTGTTGAAGAAAGATGCAGCAGTGAAATGGACCGACGAATGTCAGGAAGCCTTTGACAAGATCAAAGAATATTTGGCCAATCCTCCGGTGTTAGTTCCTCCAGAACCAGGGCGTCCTCTGATTTTGTATTTAACGGTGCTAGATAACTCTTTCGGTTGTGTACTGGGTCAACATGATGAGACAGGCAGGAAAGAACAAGCCATCTACTACCTCAGCAAAAAGTTTACATCTTACGAGGTGAAGTATACCCAACTGGAGAGAACTTGTTGTGCATTGATTTGGGTGGCTCAGAAGCTAAAGCATTATTTGTCAGCATACACTACGTACTTGATATCACGATTGGATCCTCTCAAGTATATCTTTCAGAAGCCCATGCCTACGGGAAGACTGGCCAAATGGCAGATTCTGCTCACGGAATTTGACATTGTTTATGTAACTCGTACGGCAATGAAGGCACAAGCTATTGCGGACCACTTAGCCGAGAATCCGGTGGATGATGAATATGAACCATTGAAAACATACTTCCCGGATGAAGAGGCAATGCTTGTTGAGGAGACGGAGCAAGAGGAGAGATCAGGATGGAAAATGTACTTTGACGGAGCCGTCAACAGTAGGGGCGTTGGTATCGGAGCGGTACTCGTTTCAAGTACGGGTCAACACTACCCCGTTACAGCTCAGCTTCGATTTTTCTGTACCAACAATATGGCCGAATATGAGGCATGCATCTTGGGATTAAGAATGGCGATTGACATGGGTATTCAAGAGATTTTGGTCATGGGTGACTCGGATCTCTTGGTACACCAAATTCAAGGGGAATGGGAGACACGAGATTTGAAATTGATACCATATCGGTATTGTTTACACGAGTTGTCTCAAAGATTCCAGTCCTATAGAATTCAAGCATATCCCGAGAATGCACAATGAGATTGCAGATGCTTTGGCCACATTGTCCTCTATGTTGCATCATCCGGACAAGACATACATAGATCCGCTCCAGATCCAAGTCCGAGATCAGAATGCTTATTGCTTCGTTGTGGAAGAAGAGTCGGATGGAGAGCCGTGGTATCATGATATTAGAGAATACTTGAAAGTTGGCAAATACCCGGAGCAAGCCACCGGAGACCAGAAGAGAGCCATCAGGCGTCTAGCCAATGGATTTTTCTTCAGTGGAGGAGTGGTATACAGAAGAACACCAGATCTGGGCTTATTGAGATGTGTGGACGCACAACAAGCCGATGAAATTATGATTGAAGTACATGCTGGAGTATGCGGACCCCACATGAGCGGGTATGTTTTAGCAAAGAAGATCTTGAGAGCTGGGTACTACCGGCTCACGATGGAGCGTGATTGTATCAGGTATGTAAAGAAATGCCATCAATGCCAGGTACATGGGGATCTGATCCATTCCCCGCCTTATGAGTTGCACACAATGTCAGCACCATGGCCCTTTGTTGCTTGGGGCATGGATGTCATCGGCCCAATAGATCCGGCCGCTTCTAATGGGCACAGGTTTATCCTGGTTGCAATTGATTATTTCACCAAATGGGTCGAAGCTAAGACATTCAAGGCGGTGACGAAGAAAGCGGTGGTGGATTTTGTGCACGAGAATATCATATGCCGATTTGGAATCCCCAAAGTGATTATCACGGACAATGGAGCCAATTTAAACAGTCATCTCATGGCGGAGGTCTGTGAAAGGTTTAAGATCACGCACCGTAATTCCACGCCTTACAGGCCAAAGGCGAATGGTGCAGTAGAAGCGGCAAATAAGAACATCAAGAAGATTCTCCGAAAAATGGTGGAGGGATCCAGGCAGTGGCATGAAAAGTTACCCTTTGCTCTCATGGGTTACCGCACGACGGTACGTACTTCTATCGGAACCACACCTTATACTCTGGTGTATGGAACAGAGGCCGTTATACCCGCAGAAATAGAAATACCGTCATTGCGAATTATAGCCGAATCTGAGATAGATGACGATGAATGGGTAAAGGCCCGGTTAGAACAGTTGAATTTGATTGATGAGAAGAGATTGGCCGCGGTCTGCCATGGACAGTTGTATCAGCGGAGAATGGCCAGAGCATATAATAAGAAGGTACGACCTCGAAAGTTTGAAGTCGGACAACTGGTATTGAGGCGTATCTTGCCACATTGGGCAGAGGCAAAAGGCAAGTTTGCACCGAATTGGCGGGGACCGTTCGTGGTATCACGGGTGTTGTCTAATGGAGCATTATACCTAACTGATGTTGAAGGAAAGTGCGTAGAGACTGCTATCAACTCAGATGCAGTCAAAAGATACTATGTATGATTCCTTTTCAATTGTATGTTTTGTATTTTGTTGTGATTTTGGAATTGAAATGACGAAGGCATTTTATTCTCTATCCAAACACTTTATCCATTGTTAACCCCTTTGAGCCTTAATGAATGAATTCTTTCATATCCCTCTCTCGGAATCACTCTAATGCAATAAGTTCTCAATTGCCGGGACGAAAAATGAAATGATGGAAAAATGAAAAGCGCAATAAGATCGAAATTGCCAAAATGAAAAAATGATGAAAAATGAAAAAAATTGAATAAATGAATGAAAAAGAGAAAAAGACAAAGAAATCGGGAAAAAGTCAAAAAGAAATCCATCTAACTTATGAAGTTGGATGAACTACGTCCGACTTGATCCCGAAAGGGTACGTAGGCAGCCTCTCTGAGGTTCAGTCACAATAAAGAAAAAATCCAAAAATTCCCCACATATTGAAACTGGGGCAGAAATTATGTTTAATAATTCCGAGAGTTGTAAATATTTTTAACCCTCGTTGAAATTTTGAGCCTTTATATCTTTCTTTCTTAACCCGTCCAAAAGCCACGTTACAGTCCAAAGAAAGACCTTCTGATCAATTTTGAAATGACAACGAATACAACGAAGGAGGAGCGAAGTATCGGACAATACCCGTGGAACAGAAAACGAAATACAAAAAGGAAAAATGAAAAAAAAAATATAAAAAAATGAGGGAGTCTCATCTTTGAAAACCTTAGTCGGCACTGTGAGACGATTGTTCGGCACTGTGAGATGATTGTGAGGTTGAGAGAATAAACGAGAGAGTCTTATTGGTGAAAACCTTTCGAGGCACCGTAAGGCGATCGTGAGGACTATCAAAAGAGAAAAGGCAACAAAAAAAAAGAGTATTGGTTTTCGGTTTAGGTTAAAGGCAATTCAGAGTCAGAATAATGATTGGAACGAACTGGGTCAGAGTTTAAATACATGGCATGGTCAGCGGAATCAGCCAGCAAATACCCGGATAAGTTCTGTCATCTCTCCAAAACACCCTTACTTTTCTTTCATTTTCTGCATTTCATTGTTTACCTTTTTGAGAGCTAACTACCAGCTCCTGATAACGGAAGTTGAAATAACATTGGATCAGAAAGAATGGAAGATTGGGGAAAGGAATAAAGAAGCTTGGCAAACATGGCCAAAGAAAATGAAAACAAAACAAAAAAATGGAAAATGAGAAAATACAAAAAAAGTCTGCAAGGGACAAGAAGTCGAAGCCATGCAACATGAAAGAGCAAAAACAAAGGAAGCAACAAGAAGTGGGGACGGCAGATGCCAGTTGCCAGCAGCTTATATCTAATAAATTTTGTTTCATGCAGGAACAAATTGTCACTAATCACTTTAAAGTGAATGTGACCAATGTGGAAAATTTAAAAGTACCAAAAAGAGGAAGTCTGCCGAATAAGTGGAGAAATTCACAGGCAAGAGATAAGTTGGTAAAAAGAAAATACCAATTAAATTCTGTTAGGCGCCCACCTTCAAATTCGGGAATATTTTCTGCATTCGCATTGCACGTTTAAATTTCTGTTAGGCGCCCACCTTCAAATTCGGGAATATTTTCTGCATCGCATTGCACGTTTAAATTTCTGTTAGGCGCCCACCTTCAAATTCGGGAATATTTTCTGCATCGCATTGCACGTTTAAATTTCCGTTAGGCGCCCACCTTCAAATTCGGGAATACTTTCTGCATCGCATTGCACGTTTAAATTTCTGTTAGGCGCCCACCTTCAAATTCGGGAATATTTTCTGCATTCGCATTGCATGTTTCAATTCTGTTAGGCGCCCACCTTCAAATTCGGGAATATTTTCTGCATTCGCATTGCACGTTTCAATTCTGTTAGGCGCCCACCTTCAAATACGGGAATATTTTCTGCATTCGCATTGTATGTTTCAGTTCTGTTAGGCGCCCACCTTCAAATACGGGAATATTTTCTGCATTCGCATTGCACGTTTCAATTCCGTTAGGCGCCCACCTTCAAATTCGGGAATATTTTCTGCATCGCATTGCACGTTTAAATTTCGTTAGGCGCCCACCTTCAAATTCGGGAATATTTTCTCCATTCGCATTGCACGTTTCAATTCCGTTAGGCGCCCACCTTCAAATACGGGAATATTTTCTCGCATCGCATTGCACGTTTAAATTTCGTTAGGCGCCCACCTTCAAATTCGGGAATATTTTCTCGCATCGCATTGCACGTTTAAATTTCGTTAGGCGCCCACCTTCAAATTCGGGAATATTTTCTCCATTCGCATTGCATGTTTCATTTCGTTAGGCGCCCACCTTCAAATTCGGGAATATTTTCTCCCATTCGCATTGCATGTTTCAATTCCGTTAGGCGCCCACCTTCAAATTCGGGAATATTTTCTCGCATCGCATTGCACGTTTAAATTTCGTTAGGCGCCCACCTTCAAATTCGGGAATATTTTCTCGCATCGCATTGCACGTTTAAATTTCCGTTAGGCGCCCACCTTCAAATTCGGGAATATTTTCTCCATTCGCATTGCACGTTTCATTTCCGTTAGGCGCCCACCTTCAAATTCGGGAATATTTTCTGCGCATCGCATTGCACGTTTAAATTTCCGTTAGGCGCCCACCTTCAAATTCGGGAATATTTTCTGCATCGCATTGCACGTTTTAATTTCCGTTAGGCGCCCACCTTCTAATACGGGAATATTTTCTGCATATTTTCTGCATTCGCATTGCACGTTAGGCGCCCACCTTCAAATACGGGAATATTTTCTGCATTCGCATTGCACGTTTAAATCTCTGTTAGGCGCCCACCTTCAAATACGGGAATATTTTCTCGCATTTGCATTGCACGTTTAATTTCCGTTAGGCGCCCACCTTCAAATACGGGAATATTTTCTGCGCATCGCATTGCACGTTTAAATTTCCGTTAGGCGCCCACCTTCAAATACGGGAATATTTTCTGCGCATCGCATTGCACGTTTAAATTCCGTTAGGCGCCCACCTTCAAATACGGGAATATTTTCTGCGCATTCGCATTGCACGTTTAAATTCCGTTAGGCGCCCACCTTCAAATACGGGAATATTTTCTGCGCATCGCATTGCACGTTTAAATTTCCGTTAGGCGCCCACCTTCAAATACGGGAATATTTTCTGCGCATTGCATTGCACGTTTAAATTCCGTTAGGCGTCCACCTTCAAATACGGGAATATTTTTCTGCATCGCATTGCATGTTTAAATTCTGTTAGGTGCCCACCTTCGAATACGGGAATACTTTTCTGTAGTTTGTTGTTTTGTTTTGAGCAGGTTCAGCTCGGGATCAAGAAAAATAAGAAAATCAACAAAAAAAAAGAGTCATCAAGAAAACAAGAAAATCAACAAAAAAGAGGAAGATTCTGCATCACCGGAAAGGGAAGAAGAGCAAAAGCTAGATTAGGAACAATTGTAATTGTAGGATCTTAGCTTAGAATAGCTTCTTCATTTTACATTTTCCCCCGCCGGTGTAATAAGGAGTAAGTCAGCAGGTCTCAACAGTGTCAATGCAACAGTGAGTCTGGTAGTTTTTAAAACTGCCAGACCTTCCCGAACTACACTGACCTGATTCCTGTTTAGCCCAGGATATGTAGGCAACCTCTAAAGCAGGGTGCGGTCAAAAGGTTTTCAAAAATGCTTTCACGGAATGTGCCGATGTGCAAAAATCTCTCATTACTGCTCACTTATCTTTGCACTGAAACTCTTCGTGTTCCCGAGCAAAGAGGGGCAGCTGTGAGCACATAATTTTTGCACCAGGCAAATAATTCCAAAATTAAAATAAATATGTTTTTGAGTGAAATTACTTGTTTTGCTTGAAATTAGTTATATTTTTGTGTATTTGAATAAGCAAGAAATTAGAAAAATCAAAAAATAGTAGTAATAAATTTGTTAGTTTAGTTAATTAGAAAATTAGTAAAAATAGCTTAAGTAGTAGAAATTAGGAAAAAATAACAGAAAATTACCAAAAAATACTAGGAAATTAGAGTAGGTAGTAAATTAGGATTTATAATTTTTCATAAAAAGAAAAGAAAAAAAATATAAAAAAGAAAATACATAAAAATTGATTAAAATCGAAAAATACAAAAAATGGGTTGTGTAATAAATCTGGGCCAAATGTGAGTCCAAATGGACAGCCCAGTCCCTAGGCCCAAAGGAAACCCGGTCCAGGCTTTGAATTGACTTGATCCCAGCCGTCCAATCTCATTGATCTAACGGCTGGGATATTTAATTAAATTGGAGTCTTAATTAATTGCTGAGATTTATTCTCAGCCGTCCATGTGACTTAATCTAACGGCCAAAGACCTTAGCCTCTTTAACAATCGAACGGTGTCGTTTAGGTAACGCTCGTCTGGGGCCGTTGATCTCCCTTCAACGAACGGTCAAGATTATCTCGTATATGTGGCCTATAAATAGGCCTTGTCTGAGACGGCCGCTCATTTTACACGATTCAAAACCCTAAAGTCGGCCGCCTCTCTTCTCCCTGTCTTCATCTCCTTCTTCAAACCTCAGAAACCCTAGGCGGCCATGGCGGCCACCACCTTCCAGGGTGGTCGCCGGCCTCTCTTACCTCTCCCATCTTCTTCTCCTTCTTCTTCATGCCATAGCACACCCAAAAAACCCAGAAAACCCCCTGTTCTTCGAAGTCCCGGTCACCGGAATCTTTACCGGTGACCACCAAAGTATGAGAACCCACACGAAACCAATGACATTCTCTTCTTCTCCATGAGATCTACCCACCCATACCACTGGTTCCCCTCGAATGTCCCTCAAACTTCTCGAATATCCCGAAGAAGGTCGTCGGAACCCTAACTCCGGCGACCCCAAATCCAACACCCAATCAAGACCTCACCTTTACCACCCCCTGAACACCCTCTTGCAACTCAAATCTTAAAAAGGCTTCGCCTTTAAGCCTTGAAAGAAGAAACAGAAAAGATTGACAAAAAAAAAGATCTGGAATTGAATAAAGAAGAAAAGAAAACAAGAAGAAAGGTCTGAGAGGGTCTGAGGTTAAAGAAAAGAAAAGAAAAAGGGAATAGGAAGCTCGGGGGACAGGCCCCGCAAGCTAAGTCCCTGACCCTTCTATGCTTTTTCTTTGCTTGATTTTTGTTGTTTGTTTGTTATTTCTGTGTGTTTAGCATGCTTTTGATCAATTAGTCGCATGAACTAGGATTTTTATTAGTCTTTGAAGAGTTTTAGTTTATTTGTTTGTTTTTCTGTTTAAAAGACCTGTTCTTCTTTATCTTGTTAATCTTTGTATGTTATTTCTTGTGTTATTAGACTGCATGTTTCTTGCTTAGACATAGATTTTATCTGGGTCCTTTCTTTGTTTTTTCTGTTTCATGCTTTCTTTGTTCATGTTCTCTGACTTCGTATGTTTTTGACTTGTTTAGTTTTAGGGTTCTATAATCATCTTATTCACATCCTTTGTTATTACTTTGTTCTAACTGTTTTAGGTTTAGTTTAACACTAATGATGGCTTTCATCTTATTCATCTGCATATGCATATTTTCCTGTTTGTTTATTTTCATGTTCTGTTTCTTCCATGTTTAGTCGTGTTTAGTCTAATACATGTTTAGGGTTATTAAGTGTTTGGTTTGTCTTTCGAGTTCAAAATTAGATCTTGATATTCATGTTCTCTCTTCTATTCTGTTAGGGTTTTTATCTTGTTAGTTTTCAATAGCTCTTCTGTCAACTTACATGTTTGGATCCTGATACTATGTTCAATGGTTTGTCTTTCATTGTCACTCATGATTACTTTTGTTGGTTTGCAACATCTCAATTGTTTCTGTATCTTTACATGTCTAGTCTTAGTAAAGCTTGGCAATCTTTATTCATCCCTTATCCTGTCTTTAATCTGGGGGTTCACTTCTTTGCTCACATGCTGGTGGTCTTATTTGTAGTGCAAGTCTAGTACTTTTGTCATACCATCTCTCATATGTCTTATTTGATGAATGAGTATGCCAATTTGGGGTCTGTTTCTCTTCATGTTACCCTCATATGATAGACTTAGGTTTCTCTTTTCACTGATTCTCCATGTTTTCCTGCTTTACATGCTTCATCTACTGCTGACTGTTTGTGATAGTTTAGTTCTGTGCATGTCTATGATCATTAATCTTAAGGATTTTGGGAATTTTTCAATTGTCATTTGACCTGAACTAATGGTAACTTAGGCTAGATTGACATAAGTTTGACACTTTGTTACATGAATTGGATGAAATTAATTGATTAAACAGAATTCAACCATATCAAATTTCCCTTTCTGAGTTCTGGATAATTGATGCATGTGTTTGATTTATGTGGCTCTGTGTACAAAAATATGTTGGAATAACTAAGTTTTCAGTAGTTCTTGTTGGTATGATTAGATGATTAACATTCACTAACCTTAGGAGAATTGGTTATAGCTGTTAGTGCTAGGCTTCATAAAAATGGTTAGTTTTGAAATAGAACTAAAACTGAAAATGATCATAATTAGGCTATAGGTTTAATAATTGGCCTAAAAATGGTCAACCTTGCAAAGGGTTGACCAATTCTGTGAGCCCTAACACACAGTCCACCTTAAAACAGTGGCTGGTTGTGCAAAGGGCTATGTTTGCAAATGCAGACTAGCCCAGGCTCTATATTGAGCCCTGAACAGCAAAGTGGCCAAACCTGTAAAGGTTTTGGGCCCAGCTGTTCAGTATAAGGCTTTGATAGCCCAAGCTAAGTCTCAACTTGAGACTGGCTAACTTTTAAATAGTTTAAACATAATAACAAAGCAGGCTATGCCTGCAATTAGCTTTAATTAAGAATAAATTGGTCTTAATTGATTGAAATTAGTTTAAAAGTGGCTAAAATTGAAATAGCTCTTAGAAATAAAACTGGCCAGCCCTTAAATACTAATGCTAGGGCTGGCTATTAGTTAAATAGTTCAAAACAAGCTGAAAATCTGCCCTAGGCAAGCTGGTAAATCAGCAGTGCTCTTAGGGGCACAATTGGGAATTGAAAAGGTAAAATAGTAACTAGTAAGAACTTAGGAGGGTAATAGGGACATTCATACTCCTGATTTCTGCAATTTTGCAGAGATTTAGGGGTATAATGGTCTCCTAAAAATGGGAAATCTGTAAAAATCTCAAACCCCTAAGGTTATACTAGTAAAAACCCCTTAAAAGGAATCTTTGGAACCTTCCAGCACATGCTGGAAGGATTTCTGGTAACAGAATTGGGGGGTTAAGTGTACATTTCACAAATTTTAGAGGGGGAAAGTTGGGATTAATCCCATAACTTTCTCCCCAAGTTTTCAGCCTTTAGTTAGCTATAAATACACCCTAAAAAGGGGCTGAAAGGGGGGATTCCACAGTAGAACAATCTGAGCTAATATTTGGGGTTTCAACATTGAGTAATCTGAGAATACACATCAGCTGAAATTCAAAAGTTTCACAGTTTTAAAATAGCAATAGGATCGGGATTTCTGAGTGCTTTCAATCGGATTCTGCTGGGTTTTCTTAGCTTGCTGTTGCTGGGTTATTTGACTCTGTTGCTGTGTTATTTAGCTCGTTGATATTCAAATCCTCTACTGTTGCATTGCTGTTTCAAACCCTGCTGTTACTTGCTTACTTGATCCCTTAGAACTCATTGGTCCTTTCTATTTGATCCAGGTACACTTTTCTATTTCTGATGAAGATGTAATTGCTAAAATCTGGAAATGAAGCTTCCGTTTTAACCTGTTCTGTCATTTCGAATTGATATCTTAATTGTAATAGTTTGTAGTAGCTGAACACAAAACAATGTAATAGTAGTAGTATATTGGTAATGTAGTAGAAATCACTTAGTTTAATTAGGAAAACTTAAAACATAAGTTAATTCATAATACTTGCAAACTGATAAGCACTAAACACCTGACCGTATAGTTAATTACATTTTCAGTGATTTGCATTTAGGTAATAATAAGTGTTGAAGGAGAAAAGTGTTAGATCGAGCCATGGGTTCATAATCTAGTAATAAGTCATGAACATCATTAGTGTAAGCATACAGGTATCTTAAATGGAATAATGGGATCATTCGATTGCATACTCGTCGCCTATATAATCCTAAGAATTAAAGAAAGCGATATTACAGTAGGCTATAGAAAAGAAGAATTGGGGATAATACTAAGTAAAAGTTGCAAATGAAATTGGTGTTGAAATTATACGAAGTAGTCAGTTAGTTAGTTCATAGTTGTAGTTAATCAGCTTAATCATTTTTAGGTTTTCTTATGTAATCAGACTTCTTAGAATTAGTAATCATAATTGGCTATGCCTTCACTGCTTATTGCTTTGTGTACAAAATTTCCTTTTCAATAATAAAATGGTTTGATTCTTTGTTTCAAATGCTAAGCACCTTTTCCGTTATGAATTTTATGTCATACTATTGTTATTACATTCTGGTTTGGGCCCAAAACATTACGTGGGCCTGAACTATAGTATCATTCGATTAGGCTGCCCAAATAAAGATCTGAAGTCTGCTTAAGCACATCCAGTACAAGGCTGAAGAACCAGGCCCAATTAATTGGTAAAACTCAACGGGCTTGGATTATTATAGTGTTAGTATTACGGTTAAGGCAAAAACAAATATAGAAAACTTAGCCAAATATTAGTATCCTTTAATAAATAGTTTGGGATGAGCCTCACCCGAATAACACCGGGGCCCCCATTTAGTAATGATATAAACACAAAATAGATCCGGGAAAGCTAATAGTAAATTCCATAGCTTCTCCCAAAAGATTTAAAAGCCGATAGATGTTACTTTAGGGCACGATTTTAATATACTTTCCTATGAACGAGTGTGCACTTGGTGCGACTCGAATCCAAATCTCGGCAGAGCCGAAATACTCCAAAAGTCATAGGCGTACTGGTTGCGGTATGACTCGAGGTGTATTTCCGCGATGTCGCAAATTCCTAAAAAATAATATTTAACGTAAAAGCACATTATGTTATTAAAATCTATAACTGAGTCAAACAAAAGTCAAGAACGACAGTGGAGCGACCGTGCTAAAACCACGGAATCCGGGAGTGCCTAACACCTTCTCCCGGGTTAACAGAGTTCCTTATCCGGACCTCTGCTTCGCAGACATTTCAAAGAGTCAAAATTCCTCGGATTCGGGATCAACCGGTGACTTGGGACACCATTGTCATTCCCAAGCGGCGACTCTGATTAATCTCTAAATATATCCCGAACCGATTGTCCTTAAATTGGAAAAACTCCTTCCCTTACGTTATTTTATCCGTCTCGGGTAATTGAGCGTCGGGGTATACCCTACAAGTGTATTTATACACCTTACGCATGTTTGGGGTAGTAAAAAGGGAGGTGTGACACAAGGTTTTAATACTATGGAGGCTGCGCGAGATGTGCTTGGGGTAGCCAAGGGCTATTCAGGCAGGCACCAAGGTGACTGGTGGTGGAATGAAGTAGTCCAAGGAAAAGTGGAGGCGAAGAAGGCGGCGTTTGCTAAGTTGTCAGGGAGCTCAAGCGAAGAAGTAAGGAGAGCGAACAAGGAGAACTACAAGGTGGCGAGGAAGGAAGCGAAACTGGCGGTCACGGAAGCTAAAAATGCAGCGTTTGGGCGCATGTACGAGGAATTGGGGGAGAAAGGCGGGGACAGAAAGTTATTCCGGTTGGCTAAGGTGAGGGAGAGGAAGGCGCGGGATCTAGACCAAGTTAGGTGCATCAAGGACGAGGATGGTAGGGTTCTGACGGGGGAGTCGCAAGTCAAGCGGAGATGGCAGGAATACTTTCGAGACCTGCTTAACGAAGAGGGGGATCGAGTCTTAGAGCTAGTGGAGCTGGGGCATTCAGAGTGTCCTAGAGACCTCGGGCACTGCAGGCGCATTAAGGAGGAGGAGGTCTCGAGGGCGTTGCGTAGGATGAGTAGGGGTCGAGCGACTGGGCCAGACGAAATTCCGGTGGAGTTTTGGAAATGCATGGGTAGGTCGGGAGTGGAGTGGTTGTCCAGGTTGTTCAACGTGATCTTTAGGACCAAGAGGATGCCGGAGGAGTGGAGATGGAGTACAGTGGTTCCCTTGTACAAAAACAAAGGGGATATCCAGTGTTGCAACAACTATAGGGGTATCAAATTAATAAGTCACACCATGAAGGTCTGGGAGAGGGTGATCGAGGCGAGGGTGAGGGAGATGTCATCTATATCTGTGAACCAGTTTGGTTTCATGCCGGGTCGATCTACTACAGAAGCTATCCACCTTGTGAGGAGGGTGGTGGAACTGTTCAGGGATAAGAGGAAGGACCTGCATATGGTGTTTATCGACTTGGAGAAGGCGTACGATAAAGTCCCTAGAGAGGTTCTGTGGAGATGCTTGGAGGCGAAGAGCGTGCCAGAAGCCTACATCAGAGTGATCAAAGACATGTATGATGGAGCCAAGACTAGGGTTAGGACGGTGGGCGGCGACTCGGACCATTTTCCGGTGGTTATGGGGCTACATCAAGGATCTGCGCTAAGCCCTCTCTTATTTGCCTTGGTAATGGATGCTCTAACTCGCCATATTCAAGGGGATGTGCCATGGTGTATGCTCTTTGCTGACGACATAGTCTTGATAGACGAGACGAGGGCTGGTGTTAACGCGAGGTTGGAGGTCTGGAGACAGACCCTCGAGTCTAAGGGTTTTAAACTAAGCAGGTCTAAGACAGGAATATCTAGAGTGCAAGTTTAGCGCCGAGTCGAGCGAAGTAGGGTGGGACGTGAAGCTGGGATCTCAGGTCATAGCCAAGAGGGACAGTTTCAGATATCTTGGATCAGTGATTCAAAGGGACGGAGAGATTGACGGGGATGTCACTCACCGTATAGGAGCGGGGTGGTTGAAGTGGAGGCTCGCATCGGGAGTCTTGTGTGACAAGAAAGTTCCACAGAAACTCAAGCGGAAGTTTTATAGAGCGGTGGTTAGACCCTGCCATGTTGTATGGGGTGGAGTGTTGGCCCGTGAAGAACTCTCATGTCCAGAGAACGAGAGTTGCGGAGATGAGGATGCTCGGGTGGATGTGCGGCTCACCAGATTAGATAAGACTAAGAATGAAGTTATTCGGGAGAAGGTGCGGGTGGCCCCGGTGGATGAGAAGATGCGAGAGCGAGACTCGGGTGGTTTGGGCATGTGCGGAAGAGAAGCCCGATGCACCGGCGAGGAGTTGTGAGCGACCGGCGGTGGTCGGCGCGAGTCGAGGCAAGAGGGAGGCCCAAGAGGAATTGGGGTGAGGTGATTAGGCAGGATATGGCTAGAATGGGGATTTCGGAGGACATGACCCTCGATAGGAAAGTTTGGAGGTCTAGTATTAGGGTTGTAGGGTAGGGCCTTCTAGAATTCTTAATACTTCTGTTAGGGCTGAGTGGGATTTGGTAGCGATCTCTATAGTTAATTAATGTATTGTATTGTGCCTCTTATGGTAGTAACCGATTGGTATTATTTGCATGTCATTCTACTTTTGGTTTTATGTTTAGATAATTATTTATTTGATTTATCCCGGATTTACTAACATTGTTTTGTTTTGTTTTGTTTGTTGATTTTCTCTCTCTTTTTCTGGAGCCGAGGGTCGGCCGGAAACAGCCTCTCTACCCTTTCGGGTAGGGGTAAGGCCTGTGTACGTATTACCCTCCCCAGACCCCACTTTGTGGGAACATACTGGGTAGTTGTTGTTGTTGTTGTTGTTTAGTATCTCTTCCGCTAAAATCTGAACTTTTCAGGCTTTTGAAAATAATTTTAGATCAAATAACAAAAAATGAATATTAAAGAATAAAAACAAAACAAAAAAAAAATGATCGATGATGTCATGGAAAGGTCAAATTGACATCATTATTTCATTCGTAGTCCCTTAGCGTGGTGTAGTGAAGGTGTGTCCCATCCCATTGGGCTACTTCTCCTGAAAAAGTACACTTATTTTTTGCGAATGGATGTATGCAAATATATGATGGCTTTCTCCAATATTTGGTCCCCCATTTCCTCTTTATTTTTTTGTTTCATTAGCTACTATTTTTTGTTCAATTCTTGTTGGGTTTATATGAATTCTTCTTCTAACCTTGTTCCGGTTCATTTACGTACACGTAGTTTTCATACACTTGACTGTTGTGGCTCTCCTTTAGTTCTACTCTGGAACGTAATCAAAAACGTTTTATCAGTTTGTCCTTGTAACATTTCAACCTCTGCATCTTTTCATCGGATAAGAAATTCAACATGTTTCAATTTCGAACCTAAAAATGAAGAAATTCTTGGTAAGAAGTTTTATTCCTTAAATGATCATACTTGGTGCTAATCTAGTGACTCATGCCGTGGTTTCAAATATCAAATGATTAAACCAAGAAAAAAATTATGTATAATGCAAAATTAAGATGTTGGATAACTCTAGGTTTTGGGTAGTACTCATGTTGTTACCCTCTAATTCTTAAGAAGTTCTTGAGTAATCGAACGAGAGAAAGACAACATACTAGAGAAAAAATATTCCATAATGACTAACTAAGTGAAACTATTATTTAAGAATATATATGTACATGAGATGCTCTCAAGACATGCCTACTTTAATTTCTACTTAAACTCAAAATATTGAAAGATGCTAAAGACATGCCTATTTTCTACTCAATTTCGATAGATTAAGAACACGTACACGAATATACGTTGAGATATTGAACGATCAAATAATTAAACTTGAGCTATTCAATATTTCAATGTAATAGATACTGTTCTTCCTTTTTAGCACTACTAACGAAAAGCATTTCACTATTTATAACTTCATTTTTTATTGTTGAATGTATAGTATGGACCACATGAATAATAATGGAAAGATAAGCATATCCAATTGGCCATTGGCAACAAGCATTTTGTGTTATGTTTTAAGATACCGACCAAAGCTCAGTACTATACAAAGACTTCTCAAAGATTAACATGTGGGTATGAAAGAAAGAGAAGGAACAATCAGAAGAAGTTAACATGGTTGCTATCATTTCTTTTCTCAGAAAATATCACCTTTTTTTTTTCCTACTTCAAAGTCTTGGGATTGAAGGCAGCAGCGCCAGGCATTTTTAATCATAGCCTTAGGGGAATTATAATCATCTCCCTGTAATTGCAGTCACCCAAAATACCTAGCTCCCCCACCCCTACCCCCATCCATCCACCTATAAAAAAATAATTATTTATAAGAGTCTTGGAGACAAGAGTGGGAGACATGAAATTCGTTTTTATATTGTGAAGGTTTAAAAAGTTTGGCAGAAAAAGGAAAAAATAGTATATATTATAGTATACCTTATATATCCTATTTGTCCATTTAAATAAAAATGACATATCCCCACATTTGAAAACTTTTTAATTTAGACAACAACAACAATCCCAATAAATTCCACAATTGAGGTTTCATAGGAATTGTTTGTAAGTAGACCTTATTCCTACTTCAATTTAACAAAAATAAAAGAAACAATAAAAATAAAAAATATCAACAATAAAGGTCAGAAAGATAATACTCTATGCCAGAAAAATAAATGGAAGGTAAACACCAACAATAGAAACTTTTTAATTTAGAGCTATTAGTTTTATACTTAATGGGATGCTTTTACAGTTATAAATTGTCAAAAAACGTAAGAGCGTAGGTTAAGTTTAACAATATTTTTGAATATGTGTTGGAAATCTTTATTTCTTCCTTAAAATTGGTGCCTAGTTAAACAACGATATAAAATAAAATAAAATAAAATAAAGGGAGTATATATCATGAGAGCTGGGGGTTCTTTCTCTTCTTGGTTGCTTGCTTATTTTCTTTCTTTTCAAGGTTTTTTGCTTTAAGGCCCTTTGAGACATTGAATGAGTAAGAACAAGACTTATATGGTGAAAAGTTGCTTAAAGTGAAGATGATATATGTGGTTGTCACCTTACATAACAAATTTATGTTTTGTTAAATTCTTTTTTTTGGAGTTAAATATAGTATAGTAGTAGTAGAGAAGAGCTAGCTAGCAAGGGTTTTTTATTTTGCAGATAGAATGATAGAGGAGGAGAGAAGCTTGAGTACTTTTGCTTTTTAATTATTCTCCATCTTGGGATTTTCAAGTGCCTTAAAAAACAAAGCCAAAAAAGCAAAACTTCTCATATACTATTTTTTTTAAAAACAAATTATGGAGCCTGCAAATCTCCATCACCACCACCAACAATATCATCAACTCCAGTTCCAAGATCAACTTCCTCTTGGTATTTCTCCTAATTCTTCATCTTCTAATTCTAGCTATGGAGATGCAACAAACACTACACATACTTGGACCCCATGTACTATCTTGTAAGTCACTTTAATCTCTCTCTTTCTCTCAAAAAAAACAAAAGAGAGACACTACTTTAGTTATGGTGTTTGATATGAATGATTATATTTTGGCTACTTGCAAAAAAAAACCCCATTATTATGATCTATCTTTAAGGAAAAAAGACTTGGGAATATTGGAATCTCTTCTCTTATTTTATTTTTTTAACATTCTTTGTTGATTTGATGTGCAACAAATAGAAAGTTCCCTTAAATTCCTTAATATTTACATTAATCTTGAAACTTTGATTATTACTTTTCTTCAAAAGCAATAGTGCTAGATTTTTTTTCCTTTCATTTTTCCATTAATATTCTTAGTCTAAATATTGAACTTTCACTTACATTTTATCTAATCTTTTTTCCTTTTCTTAGGAACAGTGGTGGAACTAGTCTAAGTTCATATTCTAGTGGAGCAATCAATACTACAAACTCAAGTGATCCATTATTATTAAGGCAGCAGCAACAAAGTGGCACAAATTTAGTTTCTATGACTCAAGATTTGGGGTTTCATTGGACTAATAACAGTGTGAGCAGCCAATTAGTAAAGCAAGAAAACTCATTAGATTCATATCCAAGATTCACTCAAATGTTGAAAAGTCCATCAAATATAGAGGAAAGAGAATTGAGTGATATGAATGCTAAACTTTTGTTTGGAACTCTTTCTAATTCTGGATGTCAAATGATCAATACTGGGCTTCAGCTTTATCCTGGAGATCATAATCTTCTCTACTCCTCAAACTCTAGTACTAGTACTAATAATAGAGGGAAATTTAGTCACATATATCCCACAATAAATGTATCCAACTTGAATACTATTAATCAAGCATCATATTTAGCAAATTCTAGCTCTATGGATATGAATTTACAGCCGTTGGATCTCGTCAATTCTTCAAGATATGGAGGGACCTTTAGCCAGCCATATGGCTTAACAAATCATTTCCAGAATTCATCAACTGAAAGTCCAGTAGATAGCTCCTCCAGTGTTAGTATTTCTTTCTTATTTCTTACCTCATTTTATGCAAAATTATTGTTTAGTCACATTATGGGCATAAACTGAACTTCATTATCTTAAATATGGTGATGAAATATTGGTAAATGCGTTTGAGGCGTATTTTCACTCCATGAACTTCAATTTTTTTACAACCGAAATATATGGCCAATTACAAATTTTCAAATATATATATATATATATATATTCTTAAACTTTAACTTCAAGTTGCTTTTATTTTTATTTTTTCAATTTCAACTATATATTGTCCTTGAACGACCTAGGAATTTCTTCTTCTCAAATGTCACTGTTCTTTTATTTTTCTAGTTTATTTGCTTTTGCATGCATTCAATGTGCATTGCTTACTGCGTTGCTAGCAAGTAGGAGTCGAGCAATTTGATTACCTTAAGCTTAATAGATGTGATGTATACTTACATTGCATAATATTTCTAAGGAATTGAAGACAATTAATCTAAGTAAAAACTTTCATTTTCTGTGGATACTGTTTGAGATTCTAAGTATTTAAGAGAATGGGGAAAGACAGAAATCTTTTTTTTTTCCTTTCTCACTTTTCGAATAATTTACAAGAAAAGAGAGCTTTTCTTTTTCTCATATTAAAGGTTACTTCAGCTTTATACATTTATATCTATCTTTTATCTTTTATTTCCCCTTTCCTCAGAAATGAGTTCGTCTTTTGCCTTAGATTTTGGTAAGGTTGGTATGATTAAATGTGATAAAGTTTACTCTTTTTTTTGAATCTTGAAGATATCAGCCTTTAGTAATGGAGTGCCTGAAGCTAAAAGGACCAGTAATATTTTGGAGCCTAAGGCACCTCAAAATGCACCAAAGAAATCAAGAGTAGATTCACGCGTATCCTGTCCACCCTTTAAGGTAATGTATCTAGAGTTTAAATTATATGCACAGACAGCTCGACTCATAAAATATCCCGTGTTTACGCATGGTTCAGTGAAAGGCTGCACTAAAGGGTATGTCATAGACAACCTAACTTAATGTAAGCATTAGTAACTATTTTTACGGTTCGAACCCGTCACTCATAAGTCAAACAGACAACTTAAACTATATGCGTTGGCATTCCAAAAATTTACATTATCAGTAAAATTTATTCGTTAAGGCAGATTATAAGTGGTCTAGGTTATCATATCATACATGATACATTTGATTGATATTTCATGAATGATTTTTGCTTTATTGAAGCGCAGGTGAGAAAGGAGAAACTAGGAGATAGAATAGCAGCTCTTCAACAATTGGTAGCACCTTTTGGCAAGGTACGTTTTATATTTTCCATCAATTTCTCAAGTTGTAAGCTAGTGAATTATCTGTGGTAATGCCATATATAATATATCTTCTATTAGCTAGTGAGTTATCAATTAAAGTACGTTTGTTAGCATACAAAGTCTTTGCATAGTGATGAAAGTAATGCTACTTGTGCTTACTTCAATCTTAAAAGCTTATTCACGAGGTGGGAAAATCAAAATCATAGAAGGAGTTCTTCTCATTCCTAAACAGCCGATATATATATATATATATATATATATATATATATATATATATATATATATATATATATGAATGAATTTTTTTATATGATTAGTATATTTTTAAAACTGTTGCAGCAGAGATAATTTATACTGTCTTGTCCAAAATAAGTGATTTTTTTTTATGTTTTTACAGAGATTAAGAAATCCACCTTTTACCATTAATTAAGAATGGAATTGACCATATTAATCTTTACTATCTCACATAAACACTCCTAACATATATTCCAACACTATTTACCCCGAGCATACTGTAGGAAAAAATAATTAATTTATTCTTAAAATCTAAAAAAATCAATTATTTTGTACCAAAAAAAAATATCACTTATTTTGGATCGAAAAAGAGTATTTATTTTGAAGTGTACGGCTGTTTTGGCGTCCAAAGATTCAAACTTTGGATAGCACAAATTTCATGGAATTATACAGTAATGAAGTGCATGCTTAGGGTATAACCCCGAGAAAGCAAATATTGTTCACAACGCACTATTGCTTAAAGTTGCTAAACTACTATATTTGCATTACGTTTTTAGTTTCTTTATTTAGAGACATATACGTGGTGAAGTTTGTGGAATTTTTGACAAGTTTGTTTTGGACAATACTGCAGACAGACACAGCATCGGTTCTAATGGAGGCTATTGGTTATATTAAATTCCTTCAGAACCAAGTTGAGGTACCATTTGTTTCACTTCAATAACATTCTTCTTCTTCTTCTACAGTTTTATGAAAATATTAATTTTCATACTTTTACATTGTTATTTGTGTAAAATATAAATCTTTTACATAATAGTAAAGGTGAAGTCAGGATCAGATATTAGTACGTACTTAATTGAACTCTGAAATTACATTTATATATATAATAAATTTTTTATATATATAAATACATAATTTGCATTAAAGCTATTAAGTCGGATGAAACACTTGAGTTCTAATTACTCCCATTATAATAGTGGCGATTCCCAGTTACAATTAATGTAGGAAAGGTTGGCGAAATACATAACAAAAACTTAGTCGTATGTAGTAAGACTATTCATTTTAGGGTGTAATTATGTTGTCGTTTAAGAGGGCCGACCTTTATGTTCTCTCACTATAAATTAAGTTGTTGACTTGCTGATTCCTAACAAATAGGTGCTGGTGTTATATTCCACAAGAAGCCAATTGTTTTTATCGACTTTAGCTAGCCGATCCTTTGCAGAAATATTTCTTTTTCATCAAAATTTTTGATTTTATGCCAAGGCATCGTGATATACTAAGCTTCTATTATGTGTGAGATTCGGGAAGGCCGGATCACAAGGATCAATCGTACGCAGCCTTCATACGCATTTTTGCAAGAGGTTTTTTACGATTCGAACCCGTGATCTTCTGGTCACATGACAGCAACTTTAACAGTTACGCCAAGGCTTCCATCCATCGGTTTTATAGCTGACTTGTTAATACTGAAACTTAGCTGCAGACTTTATTTAATAATGTATTGTAGTTATTGCTAACCTAAAAAAAATTGTGAGTGACTTGTAATTCAATTTAAGCTACGTTAATAGTGTGTAAAAAATTCTATCACACTATCAGTATACGAATCAATAGTATTAAATAGAGCTACCAATTACACCTTCTCCGACTTTAACGTACAATATCAAGAACCTGCACACCAGCTAGCTAGGGTTTTCGGGCTTTTGTGGTATATGTTGAGGTTCAACACTTACCAAATAATTAAACCCAAAATTATTTCAGTTAATTTTTCTATTCTATATTAATCTGCCCTTTTCGGACCTTACATGAACGCAAAATATGTTTTGCAGCTGGCTGCTATTATCTGCACCTCTTATTTGTATGTATGTGCATATGCAGTATATATTGTATAATTGCCTATGAAATGTTTGCTTCTCTTCCTTTTGCAGACACTAAGTGTTCCATACATGAAATCATCACGCAACAACACCAGCAGATCACTGCATGGAGTAAGATATATACATATATATAACTTCATGCATCTAAGTATTATAAAAAAAAAAAATCTTTTCTTCTTCTCTTTTTTTTTTCAATTGAAATAAAAAACAATTTTTTATTTTCTAGGGTGGTGGAGAGATAAACGGAAGTGAAGAAGTAAAAAGAGATCTTAGAAGCAGAGGGTTGTGTTTGGTGCCACTGTCTTGCTTGACTTATATGACGGACGGCGGTGGAGGTGTTTGGCCGCCGCCTAACTTCGCCGGAGGCACTTAAATTAATTACCTTAAACTCTAAAACTTGTGAGACTATAATTAACTCTGGCTCAAAAGAGACGACTTGAGAATTCATTTTTTTTTTCTATTTTAGCCTTTCTCTTTAATGGAGCAAACTTGGTCATTCTGTGAAAAAACAAAGGCTCGAGTTGTAGCTGGATGGACCAAGTTTGATCCATTAATGGTTTGTTAGTTTAATTTAACGTTGCTTGTTTTGATATTTTTTTTGGCCTTCTAGACTCTCTCAAGTGTCAGTTATGCATATTCAACTTTTCGGGTGTGTTTGGACTTTGGTATAACGAAAAAATATTTTTTGTGGGAAATGTTTTTCAAGAAATAAATAAGTATCTCCTCTATTTTAATTTATGTGAACATGTCTTATTGGGCATGGAATTTAAGGAAAAAATAAAAACTTTTGGAATTTGTGGTCCTAAACAAATCCAAATGGGACTCAAAGTATTTGTGTGGTTATAAAAGCTTCTCATTAAGGATAGATTGTTACCAAATTTAGAAAGAGATCATTCTTTTTGGAATGGACCAAAAGAAAATAGGTTCACATAAACTGGAACAGAGGGAGTAGTAAACTTATTTATTTTTCGGTGTTTGGTGTACACAAATTAAGAAAAATAAGTTCCAAGAGTATTCATAAATAATTTAGATATAATAACATGTCATAAATTTTTACACCAACAACCTTTCAAACCCACAAATTTCATAAACTTTTGAACCGCTAAACTTTCAAAACCGCGAAATTTCGAATCCGTAAATTCCAAATACATAAATCTTCAAGCTCATAATTTTGGATCTTGTAAAATTTTGAACCTTAAACCGATAAATAAAAAAATTAAAACTGAAAAATATATTTAAATTATTTCTTCGGGGGAGGGGGGATGGATTGGGGTGTGGTGGTGCTGAAAAACGAAAAGTTAGAAATTTAAAATTACAAAAAAATAAAATAATAATTAAGGTAACAAAAATTATAAAAAAAAATTGTTGTGGGATGGGGTGGTGGGTAGTAGAGTGGGTAGTAACGGAAAAACTGAAATTTAAAAAAAAATGCCTTTTATGGAGATGGGTGGGTCGGTTGATGAGGGTGTGGGAAGTTAAGAAGGAGTTTTGAAAAATAACTTCTTTCTCTCGAAAAGAAAAATATTTTCTAAAATATTTAAGCTAACCAAACATGAAAAAATTGGAAAATCATTCAAACGAAACACACACCCTTCAAGTTATCTCTTTTTCGTTTAATTCCTCTTCTATTTTTTCTTTTTCCTCTCTTTCTCAATAAATAACCTTTCTTAGTTGATTACGTTGAACTCCATTAATACTAGCTCAGAACCCATATTATCTGTAGGTTTGTACCTTCTTTTTTTTTCTTTTTTTTTTTTCGGAATGTAGCGGATCCATGAATACAAATAAGAAAAGGTAAAACTAAAGAAGTTTTTTTTTATTTATTATTATGTGAAATTGAAACTCTACATTTAACCAATCTACGTAGAGTTGCAATTACTAAATTGGAACTTGAATCATTTAATTCTCTCTAGTTTGATGGTATTAAAAAAAAAAAATTAAACGCCTATAGAGTTGGGCAGCAAATGAGCGGCTCGGATCAACTATGGGCTCGCCGAAAATAGAAAATGCAAAACCTTATAAATTATTGATTCGGCTCATATTTAATACGTATAGAAATCGGTTAGCCAACGGATAATATAAATATTTATATTGTTCATAGATTTCCCGAATCAACTTAACCTTATCTAGGGCATATTTGTGCCAAGCAACTTAGCCTCACCAGGTTCGAACCATCCGATAGGAGAACGACAACGCCGACCATACAATGCCTCATACAAGACCATCTCTATGTTGGATTGGTAGCAGTTATTATATGCAAACTCCGCCAAGGGTAAAAACTGATCCCACTGCCCTCCAAAGTCGATCACACATGCTCTAAGCATACCCTCTAAAATCTATTGTCCGCTCCGACTGTCTGTCGGTCTGAGGATAAATTGCCGTGCTGAGCTCCACGCGGGTCCCCAACTCTCGCTGAACCGCTCTCCAGAAATGGGAAGTGAATTGAGAGCCTCTGTTTGATATGATGGAGACCGGCACACCGTGTAGACTCACTATCTCCCGTATGTAAATCTGGGCATACCTCTCTGCCGTATAAGTAGTCGCCACTGGAATGAAATGGACAGACTTGGTCAATCTATCCACAATAACCCATACCGAATCAACCTTCCGCTGAGTCCGCGGCAACCTAACTACGAAATCCATAGTGATGCACTCCCATTTTCATTCTAGAAATGGCATCTGCTGGAGTAGGCCACAAGTAATATTGTCTCAAACCTCGACCATTACCCGAACATACCAACAAGTCTGAAATCACGAGGCGGACCTAGTCGAACCCTCGGAACACCCAAAATATTTTTAAATTAATGAAGCGGACCCTAAAACCAATTGATTAAATTGAATGAACCTCAAGTTCTTACCTTCTTACCAACGGGTGAAAATGCCCTTAAACTACTCGGATTGACACCAAATTTTGTAGGCAGGTCTTAATTGATTCGGACGTGTACCAAGTTTCGGAATCAAAATCCGAACCTGATACCTATGAAAACAATAATTTTCTTGGTTTATTAAATTTTCAAAACTTAAACTTAACAATTTTTACATAAAATTCCGTTATTCGGGCTAGGGACCTCGAAATTCAACTTCGAGCATACGCCCAGGTCCCATATTTTTCCACGAACCCTCAAAAAGTATCGGATCGTGATTCTGGGCCGATTTTCCTAAAATGTTGGCCAAAGTCAAACTGGACCCTCTTTAAGGAATCTTAAAGAAGTAACTTGGCTTATTCTTGCCTGAAATTCTTCTAACTTCCGAACTGCCTACCCCTGCAAGTCATAATCTAGCTAAAGCAAATACAGAAAGTATTATTTAAGGAAGCAGGATTCGAAAATGAAAAACGATCAGTCGGGTTCCTCGGCCTATGGGCAAAACCAATATCGGTGCCGTAGTCAGAGCCGTCTTGAGCTTCTGAAAGCTCGCCTCACACTCATCTGACCAAAGTGAGACTTAGCATTTTAAGAAAATCAGTTAGCCTATTTCAACCCAAACTCTTTCATATCCCGAACCAACCATTCCCCAGGTCGTAAATTAGTTAAAGCAAGCGCTGAAGGTTTTATTTAGGGAAATGGGATCTAAAAATCAAAATAACTAGTCGGGTCGTTATACATCTTAAAAAGCTATAATTTAAAATTATTTTTTAGTACTCAATATTTTAAAATCAACTAAAATTTTGATTATAATTACTTTTCTAATAGTTAGGACTTCTTTTTGATTTTTTATTGTTGTGTTTTTCAGTTTATTTTAAACACATAAATATTTGTTTAGCAAGTTTTTCAAGTCTTTGTCCTAATGAAAAATTGAATCAATTCGAACTGTGTACACCACTAATACTACTATGAGTCATTTAATAAAGGAAATTAGAATAAAATTTATATATATATATATATATATACATACTTCTTTTGCGTTTCTTTTTCTTTTTCTTTTATGTTATCTTTTTAGTTCTTATAATATCAATATTTTGTTATACAATTTATAATATAATATTTTTACGAAGTTTTTTTTTAAAAAATCTTTATTGAGACGAGTTATATGTGCAACACGCGTATCCAAAAGCTAGTACATTTAAAACCCGATAATCGATAAGCCGAACTGTGCAAGTGTAAATAATTATCCGATCCGTCCGATAATTAAACCTAATACTAAGACAATAAAATTCATTTTTTTGTTGTCTAGCTATTGAAAAGTTTTTGCTTTACTGTTGTACTTCATGCTCAATTAACTTTGAACCAAGGATTCAATCGAGGGCAAAAATTATTGCCCAACCCAAGTTCAAGTTGGGCTATAATATTACAACTGATTTAATTATTCTTTTGTCTTTCACTCATTTATCTAATATCTTTGATTATTTATGTTGTATCAATCCACGTATCTTTAAAACTACATATAAATTTAATTGTTATTCGTTTTAAGGTAAACAATTTTCAATTTCACATATTAAATTTAAATGATTCCCTCGGTTATCTTTCCTAATAAGTTGCCTACTTTTTCTAATATATTTTAAGTGAAAGATACTTTGGATACACAACTTGGTAGCCAATGAACTGAATATGAAATCCATGTAAATTTAAAGGCATCAAAGCTGTATAATGAAAACTAGACGGGAGATGGCATTTGCGGCCCAACATTTTAATTTTGAAATGGTTGTCACTTGTTTATTGGTGATTCTAATAGTTAATTAATTATTTAGTTATAATGTATACATATGCTAGAATTGCAGAAAATATGAAGGAGCATAGGCACAATTTGGCATTTTTAAACTTGATCACCTAAATAAATGTATCCTATTTTCGGTAGAGTATATCGATTCCTGTGCTGTTTTAAAATTTGAAATCATTACTCATTTAGCAGGATACATATTGGAATTAGTGGTTAAAGAAAGACAAAGTTACAAAAAATAGCAAGTCAGAAATTGGGCGGATGATAACTTGGATCTCGTAAATTAGCCAAAGCTGAAGCATGTATGTTATGAGAACTCATAATATCAATAGATACTGGTGGCATCACCTATTAACAAAGGGAATCTAGCAATAGCACATAAATGTGTTAGGATCGGGAACCTGGGTAATGTGAAATTTAGCCAAACAACGTTATAATGACAATAACAAAGACAATATAAGTTGATAATAACGGTAATTAAAGCAGATAAAAAAGGCACAATCTTAACGTGGTTCACTCAAGAAGACCCACATCCACAAGCGGAGAGAAGCAATTTCACTATATCAACAATAGTACAATAGAGAGTACAAAATTAGAGTAAACACTTTAATTAGTCCCAAATACCCCAAGAGAATATCCTCACAAGATCACTCCAAAGAAAGGGTTCACACAAGTGTTTCCCAACACTTACTCTCTTACAAAATAATCTTACTTGCTAAAGGAGGAGGAGGAGAAACAAGAAATGAATAATTCAATTCTTGTTTTGGTGTGTCTTGAAAATGAGCAAAGAGTGCTTATTACATAGGAAGACAAGAAAGAAATACTTGACCAACAATTGACCACATCCTCTCAAAATACAAGGCTATTTATTTGGCCAACAAGGATTTAAATAAAAAGCCACAAATGTACCAACAAGGCTCACAAGTAAAAAAGTCTAAAAACCAAGGCCTCATTTTACAAATCTCCACCTTGGCCTAGTTTTTGCTAATATAGTAAATTTGTTCCACCTTCTCCGCAAAGCCTCGATGGGCACAATCATTTTTCCTAGATGTCAACCAAGTTCACGCAAAGCTTGAACTTGACAACCGGAAGAGGCTTCGTAAACATGTCAGCGGGATTGTCTCTAGTGTTGATCTTTTCAACAAAGACTTTTCCTTCAGCAATGGTTTCTCGGATAAAATGATATCTGATATCAATGTGCTTTATCCTCTCATGATACATTTGATCTTTAGTCAGGTGAATGGCACTTTGACTATCACAGAAAATGGTAACACCACCTTGGTGTGAACTGAACCATAAAGCTTCTTTGATCGCCTTGGTCACTGCCATATATTCTGCTTCGGTAGTAGATAAAGCTACTACATCTTGTAATGTAGCTTTCCATCTGATAGCTCAACCACCAATGCAAAATACATAGCATGTTAGTGATCTTCTTTTGTCAAGATCACCTGCATAATCTAATTCTACAAAACCAACCAAAATGTTAGTATTTCTACCAAACTCCAAACATGTGTTTGATGTACCTTGCAAGTATCTGAGAATCCATTTCACAGCCTGCCAATGTGCTTTAGCAGGGCAAGCCATATATCGGCTTACCACGCCCACTACTTGTGAAATATCTGAACGTGTACAAACCATTGCATACATAATACTGCCGACTGCACTGGAATAAGGTACATGTGCCATATACCTCCCTTCTTCCTCTAACTGCAGGGATTGAGCAGCTGATAACTTAAAATGAGCAGCAAGAGGGGTACTCACTGGTTTAGCATCTATCATGCCAAACCTCTCCAAAACTTTCTCCAAGTACTTCTTCTGGGTTAGAAATAGCCTGTTGGCTACTCAATCTCTTTTGATCCCCATGCCAAGGATTTTCTTAGTTGCTCCCAAATCTTTCATCTCAAATTCACTTTTCAATTGACTTTTCAAATTGCGAATTTCTGTCAAATCCTTAGCAGCAATAAGCATGTCATCAACATATAATAATAGGTACACAAATGAACCATCATTTAACTTTCGAAAATAAACACAATTATCATACATGCTCCTTGAATAACCATGACCCTACATAAAGGAATCAAACCTTTTATACCATTGTCTTGGAGATTGTTTTAATCCGTACAAGGATTTATTTAACAAGCAAACATTGATCTTCTTTTCCTTCAATTTCAAATCCTTCGGGTTGATGCATGTATATTTGTTCCTCTAGTTCGCCATGTAAGAAAGTTGTCTTAACATCAAGCTGTTCTAATTCCAAATCATACATGGCAACTAAGGCAAGCAAAACACGAATAGAACTATGTTTAACAACAGGTGAGAAAATATCATTAAAATCAATTCCTTGTAACTGACTATAGCCCTTTGCAACTAATCGTGCCTTATACCTCGCATCTTCAACCCCTGGATTGCCATCCTTTTTCTTGAAGACCCATTTGCAACCAACAATTCTTTTTCCTGATGGCGGTTTCACAAGAGACCAAGTACCCTTCTTGTGGAGAGGCTCAATTTCTTCATTCATTGCTATCAGCCGCTTGGTTGAGTCAACACCAGAAACTGCTTCTGAATATTTTGATGGTTCTTCAATTTCTCCAGTTTCCTGTGCAACTGAAAAAGCAAATGCAACATAATCTTCAAACCTTAATGGTTGTTTACTTTCTCTTCTTGGTCTATGTTTGGCTATAGAATACTCCTCTTCTTCCGGTTCAACTTCAGGAGTCTCAACTTCAAGAATTTCAGCTTCTGACTCAACTCCAGGAGTTTCAGCAGTTTCAACTATATTTTGCTCCAAAGTTGATGAACTTGGCTCAGAAGGATTGCCAATCTCAACCTCCACCTGCTTCTCTGTACTCTTCCCTTTATCTGTATTACAAGAACTAGAAGACTCTTTTCTGGAATGTAACATAGAGGATTCATCAAAGGTTACATCTCTGCTAATTATGAATTTTGGTGTCATGGGATCAGGATACCATATTCGGTATCCTTTCACCCCAGTTGCATACTCAATGAAAATACACTTTTTAGCCATTGGCTCTAATTTTCCATTATTTACATGCATGTATGCATGGCAACCAAATATATTTAAATCAGAATAATTAGCAGGAGTACCTGACCACATTTCCTCTGGAGTCTTAAAGTTCAATGGTGCAGAAGGAGCACGGTTGACAATATAACAAGTTGTAGAGATAGCTTCTGCCCAAAAAGTGTTTGTCAATCCAACATTTGAAATCATACAACGAGCCATTTCCAAAAGAGTTCTATTCATCCTTTCTGCCACACCATTTTGCTGAGGTGTCATTCTCATAGTACGGTGTCGAGCAATTCCTTCATTCTTGCAAAATTCGTTGAATTCGTCATTACAGAATTCCAATCCATTGTCTGTTCTAAGCCGCTTAACCTGTTTTCCTGTTTGCTTCTCAATCAAAACTTTCCATTGTTTGAAAGTTAAGAAAACATCACTTTTATTTTTTAGGAAATAAACCCAAACTTTCCTTGAATAATTATCAATGAAAGTTAACATATACCTGGCACCACCTTTTGACGGGTACGTGAAGGACCCCAAAGATCTGAATGAATGTAATCCAAAGTACCTTTTGTTCTATGAATTGCTGGAGATTTGAAGCTGACTCTTTTCTGCTTCCCGACCACACAGTGTTCACAGTACTCCATATTTCCAGTATTTTGGCCATACTCCATATTTCCAGTATTTTGGAAACACGCGCTCTATGACGAGTGCGGGATCGTTTGTGGTTGGGGATTGTGATTTGCTCCGTCCCAGGTGATGTTTATACAGTATTTTCGACAAAGACTTGTTTGATAATCATCCTACTTGGACTAAATTGTTATATTTGGGCTTTGTGTCGATCATTTGAATCTTTCAGGGATTGCTATCACTGTTTTCACATTATTTGACATGTTAATTGATTTCAGTCCTAAGTTTAAATACTATTTTGAAATGCTCGGCCATCTTTCTAAGATTTAAAAACTTAACACTATTTTTATTGACATTCTGAGCTGAGAACCTATTATTTTAATATTGCCGGAGAGGCTTATGTGAATTTCTGGAGTGAGTATGGATCGGACTGCGCGCCACAACGGTGTTATATTGATATTGAGGCCGAGAGCCTAGTTGGTGCCACGAGATGGCTTGATTATTTACGCTTGGGCTGTAGGAGCCCCTCCGGAGTCTGTACACACCCTCAATGAGCGCCGTCGATGTTAAACGGATCGGGTTGCACGACGCAACATGTACTAGCTTGTACCATTCTATGTGTTGCATTGCATTCATGCATTTGATACTTATCTAGTTTACTTGTCATAGTATTTCTGTACCTTATTTCATCGGTTTGTTGCTTTAGATTAAATGTCCTGGACTGCCAGTTATAGCTTACTTTATATTATTCCATAATTTCTTACTCTCAACCTTTATTTATATTTACTACTCACTGGGTTGGAGTACTCACATTACTCCCTACACCTTGCGTGCAGATCCAGGTACCCCATATGCTGAGTGAGGATTTGATTAGCAGCGCAACAGCATCCGAGAGTATAGAGGTAGTTGCATGGCGTTCGCAGCCTTAATCTCTCTCTTCTATCTCTATCCTTTTACTCCATATTTTTCCTAGACAATCTTGTATTAGGTGAATATTCTATATTAGAGGCTTGTATTCGCGACACCAAATTCTATTGGGCTATGTTGTGATATTCTAATTGAACTTCCGCAGGTTTTATTATAAATTATCAACTTGAATCTGATAACGTAGTTAATTCCCTATGTTATTTATCTATAATCAAAGTAAGAAATTGGGTTAATGCTGTCGAATGGCCAGGCTTGCCTATTAGTGTGTTGGGCGCCATCATGATCGGGGTTGGAGTCGTGACAAAAAGAGTATACATATCTAATAATACTTCTTTTGGTTGCCTCATTAAAAATCTTAGAAGAAAAACCCAGTGGGACAAAATCTTGTAAGGAAAAAAGAGTGCAACGCGTAATAACTCCCCCTGATGAGAGCATCAATTCACAGCTTTGAGCATTTGCATTCCAATCTTGTACACCATCTTCAAAATATATTTGGTAGAGATTTAATGAACAAATCAGCAATATTAACTTGAATGAATATATTGCACCTTGAAATTATCATTCTTGATAGATATATAATTTTTTCATATAATGTCATGGAATGACTTTTCAATATCTTCATAGAGATTCATGCTATCATATTATCATGCTTATAGGAAGTTACACATATGTACAAATTGCAATGAGGATGTGGTACTTCAAGATCTAGAATTGTATATGCTTCAACCAATTTAAATCATTTATGGATTGTCACATAAATTAATTCATATAAGCCATATAATAGACTTTAGGTGCATATCAAGTTTTCATGTCATGCTAGACATACAAGATATTGAAAATTATTTGCACATATCATTGAATTTATACTTTCAAGTATTTGAACTGCATGTTCAACTTTGCATGTCATATGAAACCAATTCTACTTGAATTGTTTCTCTGAACTTAAGATCTTTACATATATTTAGCGCTACAATCAATGTCGTCGACAAATATTTTATATCGGTTCCAGCCTCCTTATTTTCGTATGGACATAACATAGAAATCTATTCATTCATATATTCAAGTAGCTGAATCTCTCATAAAATTTTATAAATTGTTATGTCATGTGATCATCTAGATCACTTGCCTCTTTTATTATGATTATTTTTATCATTTGCTCATCTTCTTTGTCAAGAATTTTATTTGAAACCGATTGTCTATACGGTATAAGCTTACCACAGATTTTGTCCTTCTAGGACTTAATAGGAGCATTTGCAATGAGAATATATTTACTTTCTTTGGGTCAGCAAATGCATTTGGCATCACATGAATTATCCTTTTATGAACTTCAAGTTCATATTATCTTATTGAGGATCTAGATGTAGAAAATATAATTCATTATTTGTAACTTTTTCTCAACTGATTTTCATGTCTCCCCCTCATATTAGAAAAACTAACTTGTTTCCTCAACTTTGAAAACCTATCTTTGTGCGTTATGGTGTTAATCAAAATATACACCACACATCAATAATAATAAGATGAAATTATTTGGTTTCTGACCTTGAACCACTATGAGGGGGGAAAATAATATACTTTCGTATATAAGGTACATCAAATTAATATATATAACTTTGTTCTCATAAGCAAAAATTTGGCTATTAAGTGGAGGCACTCAATAAATCATTTTGCTAAATCAACTGTGATGTAAACCAACTTATCAAGAAGAACTATCTTGAATAAAAAATCTGGAAATTATGCTCTATATTAAATTATTGAGCAAGTCACCTCTGAAACACTAGGTTGCGAGTCAATAATAATTACACATGTAACCATCTCATAGATGCATCTTATGTGGTATACATGGCAGGTGAATGAGCTCATATTCACCTTTGATATTTCTAGCATTCATAGGATTCAATCCCAATTTTAATTGGTCTACAAATTATCGAGAACAAGCAATGTAAGAGAATTCGTAAAGAACTTTCTAGTTCTTTAATATTTACCCAAGTGAATTCTTTTTTATATTTGCACATCATACTTAAATTGATATGGCTAAATCAATTATGCCAACTGAACGAATTGTCAATATTGATAAACTTCAGATTTACACCATGATGTGTGTAATTATGAATAAACTCCAAGTTTATTACGATATAAGTTTTATATCAATAAAATATCCACTTTATAGTGGTATTCTTTTATTTATGTAGTACAAATTGGAGAATAAAGCTAGTAGCTTTTCACATACATATATCCCGCTACAAGTTGTAGTAATCGAAGATATTAAATTTTTTCTTTATTTATAGCCTCAATATAATCAACCGCTTTTGCGAAAACTTTGGAAACTAAATATGTTTCTTTGAGACTTACTATAACACAATACATTATTGTTAATCAATTATGTTTCTCCAAAATGATGGTAATTGGCCTTCTAGAGCTCTCAATTAATTTTGTATACTATCATATATTCATCAACATTCACATGGTCATACATCTCTTTCAAGAAGAAAGTTATACCATTATGGTCTGGCCAAAATCATATGCAAGATATGTTTCTTTCACTATTATTGTCTTTTTAATAATCACATTGCCAAAATATTTTAGCGTATCAATGACCATTCATGCCATAATAATAATATTATTTTCTTATATCATCTCAAACCTTCTTCTAGAGGTGAGTGTGGTATATTTACTACCACTAACACGTTCATATCCTTCGAAGAATGAATATGCATTCATAAATAAGATGTTGTCACATGCACATCATGAATGGAACAAATCATCTATATGTGATTTATAAAATCTTATGTCTAATCGATGACAAATATTACTTTCACAAAGTGAAAGATTATTTTGAGAATCCTTATTGTTTTCATTACCACAATGATGATGATCATAATCTCGTATGTTGCTACGTCCACATCCATTGATACATTCATAGTAGTATTTTTCCTAATTATCTTTTATATTTGCACATCATACTTAAATTGATATGGCTAAACCAATTATGCCAACTGAACAAATTATCAATATTGATAAACTTCAGATTTACACCATGATGTGTGCAATTATGAATAAACTCCAAGTTTTATTATGATATGAGTTTTATATCAATAAAATATTCACTTTATTGTAGTATTCTTTTATTTATGTAGTACAAATTGGAGAATAAAGCCGGTAGCTTTTCACATACATATTATTCCGCTACAAGTTGTAGTAATAGAAGATATTAAATTTTTTCTTTATTTATAGCCTCAATATAATCAACCGCTTTCGCGAAAACTTTGTAAACTGAATATGTTTCTTTGAGACTTACTACAACACAATACCTTATTGGTAATCAATTATGTTTCTCCAAAATGGTGGTAATTGGCCTTCCAGAGCTCTCAATTAATTTTGTACTATCATATATTCATCAACATTCACATGGTCATACATCTCTTTCAAGAAGAAAGTTATACCATTATGGTCTGGCCAAAATCATATGCAAGATATGTTTCTTGCATTATTTTGTCCTTTTAATAATCACATTACCAAAATATTTTAGCGTATAATAGGTACGTGACCAATGATCATTCATGCCATAATAATAATATTATTTTCTTATATCATCTCAAACCTTCTTCTATAGGTGAGTGTGATATATTTACTACCACTAACACGTTCATATCCTTCGAAGAATGAATATGTATTCATAAATAAGATGTTGTCACATTCACATCATGAATGGACCAAATCATCTATATGTGCTTTATAAAATCGTGTGTCTAATCGATGACAAATATTACTTTCACAAAGTGAAAGATTATTTTGAGAATCCTTATTGTTCTCATGACCACAATGATGATGATTATAATCTCGTATGTTGCTACGTCCACATCCATTGATACATTCATAGTAGTAATTTTTTTCTTCTTTCAGACTTATCACATACTGCTATCACATTTTCTTAAGGGAATGAGAATTGAGCAAATTCAATGGGACGAGTTTCCACTTTTTGTGCACATAATCATACATGAATTTGATCATGGCAAGACATTAAATTTTTACCACTTTGGGTGGTTATAATTTCTTTCAAAATCCATTAGAGTTGCAAACAAAATTTATCGTCTTTGCTTATATTTAAAATCAAATTATAGAATGTCAAGAATTTGAGAGAAAAAAGTAAAATACATACCTTAAATCCAGAATTTAATCACGAAGGAAGTTCATAGAATAGTTGACAATCATTATGATCAATCCCAAAGCTTCTACTCAATTAGTTAGAGTTTCGTGCTGATAACGTGATATGAAATAATAAAAGAAGAAGAGTATTACATAGAAAAGTAGGGAGAAAGAATTCTTTTTAATTTAGGATTAATTACGATGAAATAGAACCATCTATTTATAAAGAGAGATTGACTTAGCTATCCAGTAATAAACTCTAAAATCTCTCTAAATATAGACATTCACCATAAATAGAATTTTATTTATAAATAAACCTTTTTTTCCCAGTATTTTCATAATTAAGCAAGGGCTAAGCCGTAAAAACCATAATTCAGCATGATTCAGTATTTTCATAATTCAGCATGATCCAGATTCACGTATCCTAGATACGGGCCCCATAGAATATGTTGCAAAACGAGGGCCCGAAATTTATGAAATTGACAGTAGAAGGAGCCTTATCCGTGTAAGTACACGTGGCACATCGAGGACAGTTTTTAATTTCAGCGGCATTAGGTATCTGTTTGTAGGCGAAAAAATTTATTTTGTAAGATAATTTTTTTTCTCTGATAATTTTGTGGACTCATACTTTTATAAATCTAAAAATATAAGATTGGACATCATACATTCTGTATTAAATTGTACGAGACATAAAATAAATTTTCTCGTCTTTAACTTAATAATGAAGTCGTCCAATGCAACAAACCCGTATTTTCTGAATTGCCAGGACAACCCTTTTCCATGGTCAGATATTTGCAACAAATCTAAAGTAAATAACCCATTCAATCTATAGAAGTATATTTAATAGTACACTATACTTTACACAGAGAAAATATATTTTGTCTCAACTGGTATATTTTAATCCATAATGGCAACTCCTATAAACTTGTCGTGATTGAAAAAATTAAAATTTTAAATCTTTAAAAACAGTTGAATACGAGAAAACAATCAATCATTTAAACATGACAAAAAGAATTGTGCATATAAGAATTGAGAGATTTTTATATGAGGTCGGACAATCAATCCAAATTGGAGTCGTAAAACAAGCGTTGAAGTAGTTGTGGAATAATTAACAATTTTTAAAAAATGAATAGTAAGAATGGATATAATTAAGAAAATATATTTTAGTCATACCTAAAAAAAATTCAAAACATTAATACAAAATGATGGAGATTTAGGATTTAAAATTTATATAGATTTCTACCAATGACTAATTTATAGTTAAATATATATAAATATTTTATAAATTTCTTAATAGTAATACAACAATAGAAATCCCAAAAACTCATATATAACACTCTAGATCCCCACCTAAAGCTGTCAATATGGGTCGGATTGGGCTGACCCATCCTATTTTATATGAGCTTTAGCAATTGACGGGCTAAGTTGGGCAAACCCATCATTTTAACGGGTCTTATAATGGTCAGTCCACCCTAATCCTATGTGGGTCGCAGGTCCTATGAGCCAGCCCATTATTTTTAAACATATAGTCTTATATTTTTTTCTTTAAATTCTAACCTAAAAAAAGATAATTATTTAAAGTTAAAAACTATCTTGTTGGAAAAACCGCAAAACTTAATAACTTTTTATATTGTTCCAAATATCACAATAAATACTAAAAAAAGTAAAAGACAAGACTATAATTCATTCATAAAACTTAAAACAAACTATTCAAGCGAATGTTCATGATACTTGTGAGATATCCAACACATCATCTCCATCAAACACATTTGAATCCGCTTGTGGCAAGATTGTCTTAACATTTTCATTTTCATCTACAATTCATATGCAATAGTAATTAAATTTTAAAATTAATAATATTTAAATTCACATTAGAAAATATTACCAGTTTAAGTTTGAAAAAGTCGGTGCAGTCAATTTCGAGTAGTAACAAGTGTTTGGATATTTTCATAATAAATGCAATTTCTATACTTTATAAGAACACGCCACCAATGCTAACTGTTGATTCCGATGCTACGATGGTGATAAGAATACTATGTATATCACGTACCATCATTGAAAGATCGGGATATTTTCTAGAATGGTCATTCCAATACATGACAACATCCATCTATTGAAACTTCTCAAGATCACGTTTAGGTTTCTCTTAATAAAGATCCAATTCTTACTTTCCATCTTTAAAAGCAGTATACTTTTATTTTTTATATATTTTAAATAAATATTTTATTAGGCCAATGTGCCGGCCGGACCCAACCTTAGTCAAACCTCACGAGTCACGAGCTTATTCGGGGCTGGGCTTAAAACCCTCGTTCTAAACGGGCTCCGAATATTCTAGCTCAGCCTTGTTAAATTACGGGTTTGGCTGAACTGAGCCAACAAGCTAAGTCTATATTAACGGCTCTATCCCACCTAATTTCGTATAATAAAATACATAAGAAATATATAATTTAAGTTAGTTTTCCCGGAGCAAAAGGCACTTTCTGAAGAAAATATATTTTTCCAGTTATAAACACTCACAAAGCTTGAAAAAATTATAACTATTGAAACATGTTCTTTTTGGAAGCAATTAAAAATTAAACTATTGTTTCTATAATACTAGAATATGTTTTTCCTTGGGCATTGGGTAAGAGGGCATAAATGTCATTCCATAATAAATAATTAAAGCATATTGACAAAGTAGTTTCCTTGTCGCAGTTTGTCCCCAATGGGATTAAAATATCTACTACTACTACTGACTTTACTAATCTTTCTCTATTTCTCTTTCCTTTTCAATTCAATTCAATTCAATTCAATACACACAGAAAAAAATTATCTCTTATCTTCTCTCACTCACACCAATTCTCTTCTCCTTTATCCATTCCCCTTTGTCGGCCGTAAATTATCCATTTCTGTTTGATCCTTTTCTTTTATCTTACGTCCTTTTTTTTTTCCTTCTTTGATCCTTTTCTTTTATCTGATTTTGTGAAACTACTTTGGTTTCCTTAATCTTGATATAATATTGTGATCAGTGATCGGAAGCTGTTGGTTGTAATCCAGGTGTGATGTACTGATCTTTAAATAGTACCTAACGCAATTATGCTTGTTCTTTTGGATCGATCAAAGGATTATACTACTCAATAAGTTTAAAGATTTAATCTTTCTTTTCTCTTTCTATGCGAGTTTAACTATGTTTTGATACATTTAAGTAGATTAAAGACTGTTAAGTAGTGATCCGAGACAAAGGGTTGACTTTTGATGTTAGTCCCAAACTGATTTTTGAATTCAATTGGAGCACTGAATTGGTTAAATACTTTGTAATCCTCTGTTTTTTTAAGGTCTATAGGATTCACTTGTAGTTTGTCGAACTATTTAATTTGTCATCTTGAACTAAATAGAGATTTGTATTTCTCTTAAAAGATTACTTACATAATCTTTTTAATAAATAAAAAAGAAAAAGACCATTGTTTTAATAGACAAATTGTTGGTTATTGGAATGAAATAGGTCCATATAGAATCGAATCGATATAGAGAATTCATACAGGTGACCTTTACTAGTTTGAGATCGAGCCGTAGTTGTAATCTATTGTTATCTTGTTTGAAAAATGATGTCCTTGGTTTTAATCTACTGTTGTAGACAAGTAGATTGCGGAGTAGGCAGAATGAGCTCTCTACAAGGGCCTGTTATTTGTCCTGTGTTTCGTGGAAAGCAAACAAGTCAGTTTGCTGTTCCTGTCAAATCTTCTGTAGTGAGGGCTAAGATTTTGAAGAGTGGCTTCTGGGGGCTCAATGGGATCTCTAGCTGCCGGCTTAATGTGGCTCGTCAACCACGATCACGAGTAAGAAAGGTGATTGGATGCAGTTTTAGTTCATCATCAAATGGAAATGGTAGCACGGCGGAGAATTCCAACGAAAATGATGCAGATTATGTGAACTCTAGCGTGGTAGAAGCTGGTATGCTAACTTTGTTCTCAATTGCTATATTCTTTATTGTTATAATTTGTTTCTTTATTGAGAAAAAACAATTGATCATGTTGGGATTAATTGTACCAAACAGTAATTACACTAATGATCATGCTGGATATTACCAAATAATAATGACGCTACATATAAAGTCTAACCTTCTTATTTGGTATTGAGATGATTCTGCCAAACAGTGTGATGATGTTCCCATTGTTTTTCCTACCTTTTTTTTCTGCATCTCGTCACGTGTCAAATTTTGGAGTCCGGTTGCCGACTTTACTGCTTGGCGATCTTTCAATTTCGTGTTAGTCAAAGGCAATCTTATCTCTCAAAAACTGAGAGATGAGAACCCCGTTAAGTTCATATGTCAAAAAATAAAACGCTGGATATGCTACTTGACCAAACAAAAATAAATGGAAGTTTAGCAATTTTCTTTTTGGGTGGTGTAACTTTCGTATTCTTCTGTGTAGTTGAAGTGCGAAGTGGACCAGATGGTTTCATGATCAAGATGAGAGATGGCAGGCATTTGAAATGTGTCCATAATAATCCACAAGGAGGTCATCTACCTGATTATGCTCCACATCCAGCGATTGTTTTGAGAATGGAAGATGGGACAGGACTTCTTCTCCCTATTATCGTTTGTGCGTAGATATTTCGTTCATTTGTTTAATTGACTAGATTGTTTCTTAGGCGCATAATTAAAATATAAGGCTGTATTTTTTCTCTGTGTCTGTTTATATGACAGTGGAGATGCCAAGTGCGCTGCTCATGGCAGCTGTACGCAATGTCCAAATTGTAAGTTTCCCCTATATGGGTTCTGGTAAAGCCATCCTGCCAAAATTAGCAGCATTTGTTCTATTCCCGTTACTGAAGAAAAACTTTGCCTTTGTTTCAGGCCAGACCAACAATGTATCAAGTTGTTAAGGAAATGGTTGAGAAGATGGGTTACACGGTAAGCTTTTTATTTGCGCTTTACCAGTGATTGTGTTAGCTTTTAGGCTTAATCTAACAGTTTTTCTGTTGGAAGGTTAAACTAGTTCGAGTTACCAAGAGAGTGCATGAGGCATATTATGCTCAGTTATACCTGACAAAGGTGTGTAAAATGCTACTACTATACTCTGACTGATCACGTTTGCAAGTTTCAGTACACTTTTAGGATAGGTGATGCAACTTAACCACCTTTGGTGTGGTTGTCATTACAGTCAGATAATGATGCTGAGAGTATTAGCTTTGATCTTCGGCCTTCTGATGCAATCAACATTGCTGTGAGAAGCAAGGTGAATAACTAGTCTCCAACTTCTGTTTTATACATGAGTTAACTCGTACGTTATTATTTTGAAGCTACCCACATGTTGAAATAATCTATCGAGAGAGAATTTTGTAATCAGGAGATAGTTTTCCTCTTCCTCCTTTGTTTTCTGCTCATTCTAAGTTCATCCATTTCAAGATTATCCTCTGCTTTCTTTATTAGTCCTCCTTTTGGGGTGTGGATTGTGGTGTTTGATAGAAAAGCAAAATGTAATGTGAATCTGATGCTTTAATTCCTGCTATCTTATCCAAGAAATACAAATAAAATTTGGGAGAATAAATTCTCTCTGCTTCTTGATCTCCGACAAGCTCCGAACACATTCTTAACGTGAAACGCGTGGTGGCAGTTTTGCTCACGTTTTTAGCTTCAACATAAGTGAACCGAGCTGAAATTAATAATATTCAATTTTTAAGTGGAAATTTTTGTGTAGTCCAGGAATAAAATTATTATCCATCGACTGAACTTGGGTTCAATTTGTTGATTGCCTTCTCTCAGCCTCTGTGCATCCCTCTCACTTTTTTTAAGTGCTCTATATTTGCTTATTTAACTACTTTTTATTACTTCTAAACAATAATTGATGAATTCTTTTGTATAATAACCTGATTAGATATGATGTTCAGAATATTAGTCTGTTGCCAACATATTCAATGTATATCTTACCTTATATCCACCCTCTACGGAGTGATACAAATACAATCTAGTTCATTAATATTTTGAGATTACAACCGCACAGTACTCTCTCCATAAACCAAATGACTTCAAATGGCTCGTATTGTGCCTGATATATTATGGAGAACGGAGGATTACAATTGCTCCTCCCTTATAGGGATTATAAACTTGAGATCAGACTCACTCCAATTTTCAGTTGACTGTAACCGCCGTTTTCGTATCTGGGCATTTACTTCCCAGCACTACTCCTTCCCACTCACTTTCATCTTACATACCAAGTACGACGGATGTAACTATAGTCAATTCGAAATTTAATCCCAAACCTATCGACGGATCGAGCAGAGTGTAGAAACTGTGTCCGAGGCCATCCACATTTTCGTCTAGTCCCCATCACTATAGTCCTAATTGATCGCTTGTAATCTGATTGTATTGTCATCCAACTTTATCTTGCCCTTGCACCAAATGAGTGCTAACATAATAAAGCTTCTGTTGTCTAATTGTTCTAGGTGCCAATACAAGTCAACAAGTACTTGGCATACAGTGATGGTATGAGAATAGTTGAAACTCCGAAGCCAGCAGTGCACACTACTGGTTCGGATGGTTTATTGTTCACTGAGCTTGACAGGTAAAGCTCTTTTAGAAAATCCTTGTGAAAATTTGTCCATATTTTGTTTTTGTCAGAAAAAAGCTGTTCAATAGATTGCCCAATTTTCTTACATGGTGTGTATTTTAGTTAAAAATGAGACACAGCATTATTTCCTGTTTGAGAGATAAAATTGTAGTAGTTTGAAATTTGAAACTAGCAGAAATCTTAACAATACCTTACTTTATAACAACTAAACGTCATTCCCAGACAAGTTGAATTCGGCTATATGTATCCTCATTGACCGTGGTACTCACCTTTTCTGTCGTGACAAATATAATCAAACTCGTTTTAACAATCACATACTTAATCTAACTTGTTTTGTGGGTCAGACCTTCTGGCCGGCCATGCATTGAAACAAAGGAGTTTATTCTTGTGCGGAACATGCTGATTGCAGCAGTTGAAGAACGATATAGAGATGCAGGTACTATTTCTTAACATGTTCAGATTTTGCGTAGAATGGTTTTTCTGCTACCATCTATGCTTTGTGTACCGCTTCCTTTCCATGCTGTTGAAAATCCTTGTCTGTCATTTATTGCTACTATATGGGTCCAGAAATTACATCAATGAGAACCTGCAGAAGGGGAACGATATCATTTTCTTCTAAAGATGAAGCATCAACTCTTAAATTTTCTCTTGAGTTTTTTTTTTCTTTTCTAAAACCTGGAAGTGTAACCGTATCAGCTAAGAATTGACAGGCCTTCTTTGTGCACTGGTTTTTCCTGACAGGCCTTCTTTGTGCACTGGTTTTTCCTGACAGGCCTTCCCTCGCTAGCTTTTTTTTTTTCCCTTTTCGGGGGAGTTTTTTCCTTAATTCCTGTCTTCTCTTTATTTTGTTATTTTGCCAGTTTATATCCTTGGTTGCATGTTTTATTTCTCACTTGTATATTGGTAACTGCAGCTCTGTGGAGGGACAAGCTTACTCAACTGCGGTCCAAACGAAACTGGATATAACAGGTACATTGTCCAATAATTTTCCTCGACTCTACATATACTGCAGAAGTTATTAGCCTTACTTCGATGTGTATCTGAATTTGAACTACTGGAGGAACACGATGGTTGATTTTGATTAGAAGCTTGTTTCATAGGTGTGCTTTAGAGTTGTCCGAGCAAAGGACTACTGTGTATATAGGAGCCATTCATCGGAGCCAATGTGGTCAGTATCTTCAAAGATCAATTGTAACTCTCCGTTAATATGTAAAATAACTTGTGAATATCTGTATAGATTGTAATGCTAATGTAAAACAAACCGGTAAACTTATGGTCCTTGGACATGAACTTCATTCAGTTTCATGTTATTCTTGCATTTCGAAGTGTGCCTTTTATCTCCTACAAATTGCTATGGTCTGTATAAATGGCATGTAATTGGGTGTCGACTTGCCGTTACAAATTTGATAAACCGATAACAAAACCGATAAGATATCAGATATCGGTTATGGGGTATCAGTTAACGGGTTATCGATCATTATCGGTCGGTTATCGGTTTACCCGATAAGATAATTCAATTTAGAGTTAAGCAAAGAAGAAAAGACAATTTATTGGAGTTAAGCAAAAAAAGAGAATAATGCATGTATAGTGTACTAAAGACTTGCGCTCGGAGCAACTAGTAAGGTCTATGAAGAATGAAGATGAAGCAATTGAAGAGTGGGGTTGAGAAAAATAGGAGAGATGAATTGAAGTCTCTAGCATTTGTATATACTTAAGGTAAAACCATAATTTTATTATTGGGTTATCAATTAACCCTTTATTAAAATTGGTAAATCGATGCCAGTGTTGTCAAAGGCGCCCTTAAGCCCTGAAACGAGGCTCAAAATATGTTGAGTGCTTCGCCTCGCTTTGTGTGCGCTTTAGTATTTCATCAAGGCTCTAAGGCATACTTTTCCTGCCAACGAGTGTAATCCTGTAAAAGCGATATTAAATAATTAATTTTTTACTTTTTTCGTAATTGTTTTCCAATTTTTTTGTCCGTATATTTGTAATTCATGCTTATAATTATTAGTGTTGGACTGGATATACATATTTTTAATTTTTCTCCAGTTGCGCCCTTTTTCATTAAAGCCCACGCTTTATTTGCGCTTTCCGCTTAGAGCCCGAACGGACCCTAGAGCTTTTTTGCGCTTTTCGCCTTTGATAACACTGATCGATGCCCGAACCGATAACCTAATAGTAAAAATATTTTAAACTGTTAACCTAATAATTCGATACCGATAATCCAATAAGCAATTAACGGTTTGGGTCAACCCAATAGTTTCGGATGCTCCTACTGCGCAAAATTAGTAAGAAGGAGCAGTGCAAGAGAAAATGGAGTTGTTGTCGAAACAATGTGAGACGGCCGAAGCTCACATTGCTAGAATTGATAAATACATGAAAAACACACACCCTACTGTTATGATGATGAAGACACTAATTCCGATATGTAGTAGTGATTTAAGGTTGATTAGTGTTCTTGGATGTTTAAATTTTATATTTAGACTTTATGGTAGATTTGAATGATGTGGTATATATATGTTTAGACTTTATTATATTAGTATCAATATGTATTAGCTATTCAGACTTGATATTAAATATTTAGACATTAAGTAATATTTTGGATTGATATTATGCGATTTGAATATTTATTTGTTGATGTTGGAATTAGTTGGTTTGATTATTAGATTGTTTAATTGGAATTGGTTGTGTAGTTAAAATTGTTTGGTTGAGTTGGTTGTTTAGTTGGAATTGGCTTGTTTATAATATTTGCAATTGGACAGATGTATTGATAATAAAATGGTAGGATTCTGTCAAATTTCAACTCATTTTTCTGACTACTGTAGTCAAAAAGTGTTCCCAGCATAAGCCAGAATAATACAGATTCTGACTACTGTAGTTGGAAAGTACAATAAAATAATAAATAAATAATTATTATTTGTATAATATCCCTACTATAACAACAACAACAACAACAACCCAGTATATTCCCACAAGGTGGGGTCTGGGGAGGGTAATATGTAGACAGGCCTTACCTCTACCCGAGAGGGCAGAGAGGCTGTTTCCAATCGACCCTCGGCGTATGGAAAAAAGGCAAACAAAAACAAAAAACAAAAACCGCATTAGTTACTCCAGCATACACCTCATAAAAATTATCTAAACATAAGATGCATATGTACCATAAAGAAACAGGCATGCAATGATATCAAAACAGTAACTACCAGAAATGACTACCAAAAGAGAATACAAACTAATCATCTATGGGCGGCCCTACCACGCCTCACACCCCGGGAATATCCCTACTATAGTAGTCGGAAATAGTTTTTAAAATAAATAATAGTTTTTTGTATTTTCCGATCATTTCAGTCGGAAAATAGCTGCATTTTCTAATTTTTGGCAAAAAATATTTTCCGACGACTCTAAATCAGTCGGAAAGTAGTCGGAATAGGTATTTTTTCCGATAACTTTTTGACTATTTTGGTAGTGAGAAAATAGCGAATTTCTTGTAGTATTATCGGTTTTATCTGATATATGTCCAACCCTACTTCTAGCATATTTTGTTGGATCGGTGTATTTTGTTGGCTCTAGTATATTATATTGGAGTTCTAGTATATTATGCAGGAGTATTTTTGGGATTTTGAAGAATCTTTTCGTTCAGATTTATCTTTACATGAAATGGATTAATTTTCGATGACTTTTGAAACTGTGGCTATTTTTGAATTATCACTTGTAAATTTGGTTGTTTTTGAATTTCTTCCAATTCATTAGGTATTATTGGCTGAATGACTATTAGTCCATTTGGTCAAAGTTGTAGAAATCAACTTATTTTGAGAAGTATTTTTTTTAAAGTCTTTTGATGAGAAGTAGTTTCCCGAAAAGTGCTCTTTTGTCACGATCCGAATTTTATCCCGTCATCGGGATCGTGATGGCGCCTACTCGTGGTAGTTAGGCAAGCCAATTCATTCAACATTATCATGTTCATATCATCATTTTTATACTCATACTTAATAACAAAAAAAATAGTTACTCAATTTAATAAGTGCGGAAGTCTTTCTAAATAGAGATGAATAATAATAAGGTAAAACATTGATAAAATTCTCTACCTAAGACGTGGAGTCATTAACTCACGAACTACTAAAGAATATTACACATAATGGTCTGAAAGAAAATAATAAATATCCGTCTGTCTCGGAACAATGAGACCACAACAATAACATAAGTAAATAGAAGAGACGCCGGGCCTGCGGACGCCTGCAAGCTACCTCGGTCTCGGAATGCTCAGAAATCCCACAATGTACTCTACTGCTGCTCTTGCTCGAAATCTGGACCTGTGCAAAAACGCACAGAAGTGCAGTATCAGCACAATCCGACCCCATGTGCTGGTAAGTGCCTGGCCTATCCCGGCGAAGTAGTGACAAGCCTAGGACCAGACACTCACATAAACCTGTGCAGTTCTATATATGTACATACCACAAAATAACAGGATTATCAAGTAACAAAATTAACAAAAAAATATCATACTGGGGGAATCACAATCAGCAACATATATTAAATCAGTAAAGAAAATCAGAGTATAATAAAATAGCTATCATCAATCAAGAAAATATCAAATAGTTGCACGGCATCACCCTTCGTGCTTTTACTCTCATCCTCACATCCATGATACGGCATGATCCTTCGTGCATGGTTCAAATAGCAACGACACGTAATGTTCCTTCGTGCATAATCAATATCACAAGGCACGACATTACCTTTCGTGCATAATCAATAACAAGGCACGGCACTACCCTTCGTGCATAATCAATAAAATAATGCACGGCATGATCCTTCGTGCATAATCAATAAAACAAGGCACAACATTACCCTTCGTGCATAATCAATAAACAAGGCACGACATCACCCTTCGTGCATTATCACTCTTCCTCACCCAAATAACAATCACAGTTAAGGGAAACAGAATGAAAACAATTAACATGAACAGTCCCGGCAAGGGACACAATAATCATCACACAGTAAAGTCCCGGTAAGGGAAACAATAATCAACTTCACAATAAAGTCCTGGCAAGGGAAAACAATAATAATCAACTTCACAATAAAGTCCCGGCAAGGGAAAACAATGATCAACTTCACAACCCGACAAGGGTTCAAGATTTTATCTTAAAAATATCCCACAATATGTGTCAACAAACGACTCACGGTCATGGTAGACGTCAGTGTATGGATGCTCGTCACCACAGCCCATACACCGCACTCGATCACATAGCAAATAGCACATTAATCATATTCCCTCAAGTTAGGATAGATCAAACACTTAACTCTAAGCCTTGAAGTCCAATTATCCTTCAATTATAGCATTACCTCGAATTTCAGCTTTCAACTTGCTCGAATCTAATCACAATTGGTTCAATTATATTAATAAATACTATATAAATTGGTTTGGATGCTTAAAAATGGTTTTCTCAAAGTTTAACCCAAAATTTCCCAAAATGCTCCTGGTCCCACGTGGTCGGAACTCGAGGTTCGGACCAAAATTTGGTTACCCATTCCCTCACGAGTTCAAATATATGATTTGTTTCAAAATCGGACCTCAAATCGAGGTCCAATTCCTCAATTCATGAAAAACCTAGGTTCTACCCAAAAAGAAAAAATTCTACCATGAAAACCTTTCATTCCTCTTGAAAAACATGTTTAATGATGTTAGGAATTGAAAGAATTAAGTAAAAAGTGACTTACAAGTGTTTTGGAGTGATTTTGCTCTGGGAGAATCGTGTGTGGTGTGTTGGGTTTTCAAAGAATGAGAAAAGAGGTGTAAAATCCGTTTAAGTGTCAGACTGCACAGCTGCGATTATGGGAATTGTGTGCGTTTGCTCGCAATTGCGAACATAGCAGGTTTTGGACAGTTGCTCTCGCATTTGCGAGAAAAAGTTTGCATTTGCGAACTCTAGCCCAAGTCTGCCAGTCTCGCATTTGCGAGATGTTTTTCGCATTTGCGAACTTGAGGCTTCCTGCGCAGGATCGCATTTGCGACCCTTTATTCGCATTTGCGAACCCAGGCCATCTGAGGGCCTTTTCGCATTTGCGACTAATTGTTCGCTTTTGCGAACTTAGCATGATCCTGGAACATTTCGCAATTGCGAGTATTTCTTCGCAATTGCGAAGGTTATTTTTCAAATTTTGCTCCAACGGCCTATCAAATCTTTACCCGAGCCCTCGGTGTGACGACCCGACCCGTCGTCATGGGAATTATCACCCCGTTATCTTGCATTTAGGTATCTTGTGCTTTTATATCAGTGTTAGAGCCTATCGGGTGAGTTAGGAGAGAATTGAATTGAAAAATGAAGCAAATAGCATGTTTGAAGGAAGTTTGAATATGGAAAGTCAACCTAGAGTTGACTATCGAGTTAGAGTGCTCGGAATCGGATTCTGATGATTCGACTAGTTTCGGGGGATCATTTATGACTTAGGAGAGCAATCGAAATTGAATTTGGAGGTCCGGTGTAGTTTTAGGCTTGAATTGGCGAAGTTTGAATTTTGGCAAAAATCGGATGGGAGGTGAGATTTTGATCCGGGGGTCGGAACAGAATTTCCAACAATTTCTGTAGTTTCGTTATGCGATTTTGGATATGTCTGCAAATTTTCAGGTCATTCGGACGTCGTTTGATCGGGTTTTGGATTGAATGTTAGTTTTGAAAGTTTTGAAGAAACTTAGGCTTGAATCCGTGTGGAAATGGTGATTTTGATGATTAGGATGATGTTTTATGATTTGAACAAGTTCGTATCGTGTTTTGGAGTATGTTGGTGGTTTTTCGTTGGGGTCCCGGGAGCCTCGGGATGAATTCGGGGGTCCAAACGGACCAATTTGTGCCAAAGGCACTGCTGTTTCTGCTGCAATAAATGCAGAGAATTTTTGTGCTTCGCGATCGCGAAGCTATGTATGCGATCGCGTAAGAGGAGGATGTTAAGCTCTGCGATCGCGAGGGTGAGTCTGCGATCGCGTAGGGTAAAGCTGGGAAGCTCTGCGATCGCAAGGTTGAGTCTGCGATCGCGTAGTGTATCGGAGTGAGGCCGAAAATATTGTTCTTCACGATCGCGGGAAGAGTGATGCGGTCGCGTAAGGTCGACTGGTTGTGCATCGCGATCGCGGGTGTATTAATGCGATCGCGTAGGGTCGCTAAGTGGGTCACTGCAATCGCGTCCAGGTTCTCGTGATCGCGTAGAGGAAAAGTTGGCAGCCCAGGATTTGTGCATCGCGATCGCGAGCCCAGTGCTGCGATCGCGTAGAGTTAAATGTTCAGGCAGTGGGTTAAATTGCAGAACAGATGGCTCACGGGTTCATATACCCAAAAACAAAATTTTGAGCCCTAGAGAGAGGAAATCACGGGAAAACGCTGGAAAATTATCGGGTATTCATCGGAGGTAAGTTTCTTGACTCAAAAACATCATTTTATGGTAGAATTAACATCAATCTTCATGAATTTGGGTAGAAATTGTGAAGGATTGTGGCCTAGAAATTGAAAATAAAAATTTGGGTTTTGAAAGGCCAATCGAACTCCGATTTGGGTAAATTTTATATGTATGGACTCGTGGCGAGACGAGGATTCTGGAAATATGAATGTCGTAATTTTTCGAGATGTGGGCCCGGGGTCGGGTTTTGTAAATTTCGTGATTTTTGATATTTTTCAAATTCTTTCGATTGGGTTATGTTCCATTAGCCTATTTTGATATATTTGTACTGATTTTGGCTAGTTTTGACGTGCATGGATGCCGGTTCGAGGAGCTAAGGCGTCGAGGGCATGAGTTTTCGTCGGTTCGAGGTGGGTAACACTTGTAAATGATGTCCTGAGGGTTAGTAAACCCCGGACTTGCACATCTTAGTGTTGTGTTGAGGTGACTTGCACGCCGGATAACGGGCATGGGGTAGAGCACCATTGGGGATTGTGACTTGGTCCGTCCCGCGTAATAAATAATAACACCTAATTGTTGAAATGAATTGGACTAATTATCATACTTGGGCTTCGTGCCGATTATTTGAATCCTTCAAGGATTGGTATCATTGTCTTGATAACACTGTGCATATTTTATTCTAAATTTAAGGTTTAAAATGGTATTTTGCTATTCAACATTTTTATAAGGTTATGAAAAATTTGAACAAGGTCTTAATAATATTTTTAGCTGTGAGCTAACATGATATTGTTGCCCGTAGGGCTTTCTTGATTATTTGTTAGACTGATTGGGGCCGAGGGCCATATGTCAGGGCATGACAATTTATGTGAGCATATACATACACATGCATGGATTAGACTGCACGCCGCAGTGGTATACGGATCGGGCTGCGCGCCGCAGTAGGTGTGATATTAATATTGTGCTTGGGCTGTAGGAGCCCCTCCGGAGTCTGAACCCCCACAGTGAGCACGGGTACCCAAATTGGATCGGGCTGCGCGCCGTAGCGGTCATATGCATTGCATGGCATACATACATTGGTTTACGTGTACCACGTGGCATAACATTTAGCACTCATACATTACTGGCACACATGTATTAGTTGCCTTATTGACCAGATCTCCTGGTGCAAATTGATAAGGAGTGCCGAGCCCGAGGGGTTGATTTGAGTGCGGACTTGCACTGTTTGAGATTGTTCCAGGTATTGGTATGTTATCATGAAAGAAAGAAGCTAAAAATTGAGATTTTTTAATAATCTACTCACATATGCTGGTAAGGAATAAAGATAGTTCTGTATTGTGTAGCATGAGATAGTGTCTTGCGTGGTTTTCTTCCCTTCAACATTATTAACTTTTATTACTGCTGAGTTGGAAGTACTCACACCCGACTCCCTGCACCCTGTGTGCAGATCCAGGTACATCATAGCAGTGCTGATTCTATTGCGGCTCGGGAATGCTTCTGGACAGTCGAGGTAGCTGCCAGCGTTCGCAGGACCTGATTCTCCAGCTTGTCTATATTTTTGTTCTGACCATCCCACAGTTGTGCACAGTTATACTCGCTATTTACACTTTGTATACTCTGTAGAGGCTCATGACTCTTGACCCTTCGGTCTATGGGAGTTGGTATGTGTTGGGACTTGGTTCCCCGATTTGATATATATATATTTATCTGTTGCTTTATGGTTATTGATTAGCAGTGTGCTGGGCGCCATCACGACCGGATTTAGGGTCGTGACAAGTTGGTATTAGAGCCTAGGTTTACTAGGCTTCATGAGTCTTGAGCCGGTTAGTAGAGTCTTGTGGATCGGTACGGGGACGCCTGTACTTATCCTCGGGAGGCTGCGAACCTTTAGGAAACCCTTCACATTTCTTGGAATTCTTATCGTGCGTACTTGATTCAGCTTGAGATATACCTTTTTAAAACTCCTTCCGCACGTCTGTGTACGCTTCGAGCGCTCAGTAATATAATTGACTTATGGCTTGCGATTCCGTGGTCGAGGGGCGAGATATAATATCTATGAATTCATGTTGGGCCAGTCGGGAGGACTTGAGGCCGGATCTTTGTCTATGGCTTGAGCACCAAGGTGCTGATTTTGCAAGCTCGTATTATGAAGTTCGTACGATCGGTATTGATCTTTATTGTGCAAATGGCAGTTTGATAATGGGAGAGCTGTAAGGTATTCGGTTCTTGTTGTGATTTGATATGTAGCCCTAGTTATGGGCGTGAGAAATATGTTCATTTCCTCTTAGCGGAAATGTAAAGTGCACTAGGTGTGGTAGTATGAGTTTAGACTCAATAAAAATTGAATTGGTTGTGCTATGAGTATTGCGGTGAAAGGTATTTGACATATGTCATGATTCGAGCAGGTGCAGCGCATGTCCATGTATCAATTTTGATAATGTAACTTGTATGATGTTGAGATTAATGTTGTTGATATACATTGCGATGTCTTGTTGAGTTATGGATGTATTGTTAGAATGGTTTGGTGATTCTCTGGCAGGTGGATAGGCCAAATTACAAAGGAAACTCAGCCGAAATTTTTGGAAAATTTGGGACTTAGAAAGATTTTTGTCACCTAAAGAGAGTGGGCTTATTGGTGGTGCGTGTATATCTGCAAGAATTGCAAAAGAGCTAAGGTCTCGGATGATTCGAGTCTCTGTCAAGGCTTGTAAATGACTTGAGTTTAATCTCATTGTAACATTTCGGCATCACTTGAGTAATCATGATATGAGTGGTTGAAAGTGATTTGATGAATGGCTTCGAGCTAAGTTGGGGAGGTTGCTATTGATTAACTGATTGCACTATTGTGTGCTATGTTGATTCTGTCTCTAAGTATGTTGGGGAAATTCTAGTAAAGGTTATGGTGCTCCGTAGATCTGATGAAGTACTAGGGTGTTTTGAACTGCTGTTGGTAAAGAATATTCACCGTACAGAAAAGAAAGATAGCTGATTGTATCTGTAAGTAATCATGTTCTGCGATGTCAGAGTTCTAACAAAACACGAGTGGTTCTACTCAATAAGACAGTTGAATTACAACTGAATAAGGGTGAATGATGCTCGAGAATGATTTTGCAGTGTTCAAGATTTTGCTTGTAACAGTCAGGTGCCTTAAGATTTGTGTATGTGGCTAAAAATGGCGGTTTCGTTAGAGAAGATCAAGGCTTGTGTTATATCATGTGAATGATGGGATTCTAGGTATCCGTATGAGGAAGTAATGATAACAATTTAAAAATCGCGGGAAGTTTATCAAAATAAAGTGTGGTAGAATGTGGTACTTTTGGGAAACAGTGAGAGAGTATTCAGTGGCCTATGGGTCTTAGACCGTGTGGTCTTGTGTACGAGTCTTGTGTGGTAAAAAGGGTTGAGGCATTGTCGTACTACAGTAAAGACTGATATGAAATTAATGATGAATCAGAAAGGAAACTGGGTAAATGGAACAACTTGTTAATAAACCAGAATGGTATAAAAAGGAATACGATTGATTCCTGGTATGTGGTTGAAGTAATGAGTCTTGCGGACATTGCAGCAAAGCTCTTGAGTGCTGGCAGTTGTGTAACTTGATATGGGTATAAGGACTCAGTCCTGGCAGTTAAACTTATGCAACGAATGGGAAGAAATAGTTTGTGATGTGTTTTATCATGGTTTGAAGATGAGTATATTCATGTCGGTATGCGAAGCGTGGAATGTGTAATGAGTTTTCTTCTATATGGGATCACGAAAGTCCTTGACTAGTTGAGTGCGCCGATGTTGAGGCGGAGGAAAGGGATATGAATTTCCATGTTGTCTTAGCGTGATATGGTATACACGATGTGTTATGGAAAGTTGATAATGATATATTCTAGGTTTTGAGATCAGTTCATAATATATGGGAAGTCAATAAAATTATTGAGCAGCGCGGATAGCTGCAGGTGAATTAAGAATCGATCTTTCTGATGATTTAAGAAAATGGTACTGCTATTCTATTAACTTGGCAGGGAATATGGTCCAAAAAGGACAAGGTAATGTAAACTGATAATATCTAATGGCATGGTGGTATTCTCTTGTTGGATCGACTGTAATAATTGAGTCGTTGATGGCATAGTGAAATTCTGGAATGGCTTTCGTGGAACGAGTGGGCACTTGATGTGCGTTATGTATTCGTACGGTGGAGTGTGGAACCAGGTATAGAGATACATGTGTTATATATGTGTTGGAGACTAGAAGTTCTCGTAATCCGCCTATGTAGTGGTTGTATATCGCGTGTATTGGCACCGTTTTATGATTATTGGAAATCGGAAGCCCTAATGGCTCTCTTGTTACTTGATACGATGAAATTGAATAACGGTATATGATTGCAGACTGGTTGTCATAAGCCCGGTTGTCTAGGCTAATGTGATAGGGACTATGTTATAAAAATATCACAAACTTCGTGGCAGAGTGCATCAGATCATGCTCCCGCAGGGTAGATGTACCCTAGGACCAGCGGACGGCTGGTGGGTATTGCTTTGTCAGTTGGGCCTTCGTGGCGGACATCAGTGCAGAGGTTTCTACCATTGATTAGTTCTGGTATTGAGGAACTTTGTTAGATGCGTTTCTTGTGGCCAAACTTGAGGCTATATATGTTTATTATGATGAGCAACTTGACTCGACGCGTATTTCTTTGGCGAGGGTTCAATATGGATCGGGTGGCGCGCCGCCACAGGTAGGGTTATTTGGATCGGGTGGCACGCCGCCACATGTATGGTATCTGGATCGGGTGGCACGCCGCCACGGGTATGTCATTGGAGCGGGTTGCACGCCGCAACAGAATATTGTGAAAATATAGTTAGTTATATGCTACCGGGTATACGATACTTCCTCACTTCTGAGGAAAAGTCCGTTTTGAGTATTGCTTGGCGAATGGCACGTTGGTTGTGTCCTTTCAGGATTTGATAGCATACGTTAATTGTTTCACCGTGGGTGAGGTTGATTGATTGGGTTCAAGACCTAGATCTGTGCGTGCCTAACCGTTTTGAGCTTAGTGGCTTGTGGTGCTTCATGAGTAATAACGTTGGGATAGAATCACGAATCGTGGCAAGGCCACGTGATGTTATGACCTCTCGAGGAGGATTCGGGTACTCTATTTCTATAATGCGAGACGCGATCTCAGTTCTATATTATGATGGCACAGAGGGATTAAATTGCAGCTCTATTTGCTGGAGACAGTTGTCATGATTTGAGCTGTCATGATTCGAGTGTGTGCAGACGTTTCTATTGGAGCCTATGTTGTGCTCGTCGCGGCTTAGGCTGGTGGTTGAGATGTCATGTCACCAGTGTGGTGTGTTATAATCGAAATGACCGTTGGAGTCATTAATGAATACGAGCATATTGGATCTTAGCTTGTTAGAAAGGTAAAAAATCGAGGTTTGGCTCCGAAACCTATTGTGGTGCCAGTTTTAAAAGGGAAATAGATTCACGAATGGTTAACCTGAGAGATGGGTTCGGTATATCGCGTGCTTCAACTGCCGTGAGCAGGATATGGAGGTGTTGGAATAAGACTCTATCTAATAAAAGAGGTTTTCAGCTAGTATTTGGTTATTATGGCCAGTTGTTGTGATTAGAGACTATCGTCTCGAGTGATGGGGTTGTCGATACATCATATGATCTCACCCGGAGTAGTGAATATGGGTTATTGCGGTGGATTCGAGTGTATCCTGAGTATAGGCATGGGATTTGCATTTGGCATATGATTTCAGAAAGTACAATGTGATTTATGGTTCAGATGGTTTGTGAAATTTTGACTATATGGTGTTTTCGGACTTGTGAGATAGGGTGACGTATGATCGCACGAATATATGCTTGGAAAGGTCATTCAGCTATTGGGTTGCTTCTAGTACAACTCTGAGTCCCTTCGAGGACGAGCGTTTGTTTAAGTTGGGGAGAATGTGACGACCCGGCCCGTCGTCATGGGAATTACCACCCCGTTATCTTGCATTTAGGTGTCTTGTGCCTTTATATCAGTGTTAGAGCCTATCGGGTGAGTTAGGAGAGAATTGAATTGAAAAATGAAGCAAATAGCATGTTTGAAGGAAGTTTGAATATGGAAAGTCAACCTAGAGTTGACTATCGAGTTAGAGTGCTCGGAATCGGATTCTGATGATTCGACTAGTTTCGGGGGATCATTTATGACTTAGGAGAGCAATCGGAATTGAATTTGGAGGTCCGGTGTAGTTTTAGGCTTGAATTGGCGAAGGTTGAATTTTGGCAAAAACCGGATGGGAGGTGAGATTTTGATCCGGGGGTCGGAATGGAATTCCGACAATTTCTGTAGCTTCGTTATGTGATTTTGGATATGTCTGCAAATTTTCAGGTCATTTGGACGTCGTTTGATCGGGTTTTGGATTGAATGTTAGTTTTGAAAGTTTTGAAGAAACTTAGGCTTAAATCCGTGTGAAAATGGTGATTTTGATGATTAGGATGATGTTTTTATGATTGGAACAAGTTCGTATCGTGTTTTGGAGTATGTTGGTGGTTTTCGTTGGGGTCCGGGAGCCTCGGGATGAATTCGGGGGTCCAAACGGACCAATTTGTGCCAAAGGCACTGCTGTTTCTGCTGCAATAAATGCAGAGAATTTTTGTGCTTCGCGATCGCGAAGCTATGTATGCGATCGCGTAAGAGGAGGATGTTAAGCTCTGCGATCGCGAGGGTGAGTCTGCGATCGCGTAGGGTAAAGCTGGGAAGCTCTGCGATCGCAAGGTTGAGTCTGCGATCGCGTAGTGTATCGGAGTGAGGCCGGAAAAATTGTTCTTCGCGATCGCGGGAAGAGTGATGCGATCGCGTAAGGTCGACTGGTTGTGCATCGCCATCGCGGGTGTATTAATGCGATCGCGTAGGTCTCTAAGTGGGTCACTGCTATCGCGTCTAGTTTCACGCGATCGCGTAGAGGAAAAGTTGACAGCCCAGGATTTGTGCATCGCGATCGCGAGCCTAGTGCTGCGATCGCATAGGGTTAAATGTTCAGGCAGTGGGTTAAATTGCAGAACAGAGGGCTCACGGGTTCATATACCCAAAAACAAAATTTTGTGCCCTAGAGAGAAGAAATCACGGGAAAACGCTGGGAAATTATTGGGTATTCATCGGAGGTAAGTTTCTTGACTCAAAAACATCATTTTATGGTAGAATTACCATCAATCTTCATGAATTTGGGTAGAAATTGTGAAGGATTGTGGCCTAGAAATTAAAAACGAAAATTTGGGTTGAAAGGCCAATCGAACTCCGATTTGGGTAAATTTTATATGTATGGACTCGTGGCGAGACGAGGATTTTGGAAATATGAATGTCGTAATTTTTCGAGATGTGGGCCCGGGGGTCGGGTTTTGTAAATTTCGTGATTTTTGATATTTTCGAATTCTTTCGATTGGGTTATGTTCCATTAGCCTATTTTGATATATTTGTACTGATTTTGGCTAGTTTTGACGTGCGTGGATGCCGGTTCGAGGAGCTAAGGCGTCGAGGGCATGAGTTTTCGTCGGTTCGAGGTGGGTAACACTTGTAAATGATGTCCTGAGGGTTAGTAAACCCCGGACTTGCACATCTTAGTGTTGTGTTGAGGTGACTTGCACGCCGGATAACGGGCATGGGGTAGAGCACCATTGGGGATTCTGACTTGGTCCGTCCCGCGTAATTAATAATAACACCTAATTGTTGAAATGAATTGGACTAATTATCATGCTTGGGCTTCGTGCCGATTATTTGAATCATTCAGGGATTGGTATCATTGTCTTGATAACACTGTGCATATTTTATTCTAAATTTAAGGTTTAAAATGGTATTTTGCTATTCAGCATTTTTATAAGGTTATGAAAAACTTGAACAAGGTCTTAATAACATTTTTATGTGAGCTAACATGATATTGTTGCCCGTAGGGCTTTCTTGATTATTTGTTAGACCGATTGGGGCCGAGGGCCATATGTTAGGGCATGACAATTTATGTGAGCATATGCATACACATGCATGGATCGGACTGCATGCCGCAGTGGTATATGGATCGGGTTGCACGCCGCAGCAGGTGTGATATTAATATTGTGCTTGGGCTGTAGGAGCCCCTCCGGAGTCTGAACCCCCACAGTGAGCACGGGTACCCAAATTGGATCGGGCTACGCGCCGTAGCGGTCATATGCATTGCATGGCATACATACATTGGTTTACATGTACTACGTGGCATAACATTTAGCACTCATACATTACTGGCACACATGCATTAGTTGCCTTATTTGACCAGATCTCCTGGTGTAAATTGTTAAGGAGTGCTGAGCCCGAGGTGCTGATTTGAGTGCAGACTTGCACTGTTTGAGATTGTTCCAGGTATTGGTATGTTATCATGAAAGAAAGAAGCTAAAAATTGAGATTTTTTAATAATCTACTCACATATGCTGGTAAGGAATAAAGATAGTTATGTATTGTGTAGCATGAGATAGGGCCTTGCGTGGTTTTCTTCCCTTCAACATTGTTTACTTTTATTACTCGCTGAGTTGGAAGTACTCACACCCGACTCCTCGCACCTTGTGTGCAGATCCAGGTACATTACAGCAGAGCTGATTCCATTGCGGCTCGGGAGTGCTTTTGGACAGTCGAGGTAGCTGCCAGCGTTCGCAGGACCTGATTCTCCAGTTTGTCTATATTTTTGTTCTGACCATCCCACAGTTGTGCACAGTTATACTCGCTATTTACACTTTGTATACTCTGTAGAGGCTCATACACTTTGTATACCCGCTAGCAGTGTGCTGGGCGCCATCACGACCGGATTTGGGGTCGTGACACTCGGGCTCCAAACCAAACATGCACACAACATCAAAAACATATTACAAACTTGCTCATGCGATCAAATTGCCAATATAACACCGTTTTCATCAAATCAAGCCTCAAGTTCATGATTATCTTCCTTTAACTTCATAAACTTTCAAATTTGGAACTCAAGGTTCAAAACACATCAAAAGACATCCAAATGTCGCCAAACTTTGCAGAAAGCACTTAATTAATATTTAAGACTTGTATCGGGCGTCGGAACCAAAATACGAGCCTGATACCATGGTCGTTTAATCCATTTTCATTTAATAATTTCAGCAAAAACAATTTAACAGAAAAATTCATATCTTGGGCTCTAGGCCTCAGAATTCGACTCCGGATGCATGTCCAAGTCCCATATTTTCCTACGGACCTTCCGGGACCGTCCGATCTCGGGTCCGGGTCCGTTTACCAAAAATATTGACCAAAGTCAACTATGTCAATATTAATATCAATTTTCTTCAAATTTTCATAGAATTCACATATTCTAGCACAAAATCTTTTCGGCTAAATGTTCAGACTGTGCACGTAAATTGAGGCAACATAAAATAAGGTTTTCAAGGCCTCGAGAGCACGGGGCAAATGAGGAAAATAGGTGATGACCCTTTGGGTCGTCACATCTTTGGAGAGAAATTTTTTTTCGCCTCTCCAAAATTTCTTTTGGTTCTCCTCTTCTTCTTTTTCTTCCAAAAGCTTGGCCAAACATCCCAATTTTTGGCCAAAAGTGCTTTTGGTAATTTTAAAAAAAAAATACTTTTGGCCAAATAGAAGCTTGGCCAAACAGGCTATGTGTCATTTAGGAACCCAAAAAAAAGAAGAAATTGGAAGTCGTAGTTATAAGGAAAGCGACGGGTTCGTGCACGATTAGACACTGCTGTGTTGACAGCAACAACGATAATAAATTTAGTGTGATCTCTCAAAGAAGGGCTTGAGGAGTATAGAGTGTACGTAGACTAGGGGTGACAAATGGGCGGGTCAGGTTGGATATGGGAGGATAGGTAATGCAAAAATTGATATATTATCTGATTCGATCCATACTTAATACGGATAAAAAATGGGTTAACGGGCAAATAATATGAATATCCGTATTGTGTATGACTTCTTGATATGACCACTTTTGGGAATTTCTAGTATATTAAATTTAAAGAACTCTCAATTAGAGGCTTTACGAATTTAATTTAAACCCACTAGTTATCTATTTGTTATTTATTTTCTAAGAGGATAATATAATTTTTATCCATATTTGATCCATTATTCCGCTAATTTTTCTTGGATTATAGTTAAATAATTAATTTTTTTAAATCATTTTGTTACAACTAACGTAGACCTTATCACTACCATTGTAAAGATCAGTTTTTAGGGGGGGGGGGGGAGCGTGAGGCGAGGCGTTTAACTCTGGTAAGGTGAGGCGTAAGCTTTGAGACATGGGTGTAAGTCCTACGTAACTTTAAATTTTACCGATTTTAAGAATTTTAAGATAGTATAAAAATAAAATAAAAATAATCATAAAAAATACATTAAAACCACAAAATCATAAGAAATAATCTATTTAAAATATTTATAAATTATAATTCAACTATGAATAATACGAAAAGTATGACATATATCATAATATGTAAATTTGCTGCAACGTCGTTACAACTCAAACATCCAAAGTAATGTATTCGATATGAAATCATATATGTATCTCTTAAGGTGTATGAATTTGAAAGAATTTCGATAGAATAATTTGAAATTTTTCTTAAAATACTCTTTTTATTTAATATGTTTTCTATTTGAAAGAGAATTTATATAAAAACATAATTCATAATTTAAATATGATTCTCTAGCATAATTATTTTTAAGTTTCAACAAGTTAATAAAGTGACACATAATTTACCATACCATGATAACTTATTATTTGTAAGTAGTGACTAGCTAATACTGAGTTATTGAATTAATAGGTATTGTATCTCGTAAACGTAAAAAAAAATAGAAAAAAAATTATAAAAAATTATGCACTATTATATAGTAAAGACATAACGAAAGTTAATAAATAAATACCTTGTAAATGAAAGATGTATTTAAAATTAACTATCATAGCAAGTAGATAACGTGCAATAATTTTTATTTTAGTTATGACATAAAATACTTTCAACTTAATGATTTATGATTAAGAAAAAAGTAATTTTGAACGATTTATTAAGTAAATTTGAGAATTTACAAGGTTAATTATATATAATTGCATAAAGTTCTAGGCGAGCCCAATACGCTGGGCGTTGGGCGTGTCCGGAGCGTAAGCCCTGATGGTCGAGGCGTAAGCCTCACTGAATTAAGTCTCACACATAAACCCGGGTGTGTTTTACGAGTATTCCACCCGGGGGCGAGTCCCAATTTTGCTTTTTAAAACAGAGGTAAAGATATAGAATTTATTTTCGATATGCACTCGGCTGGAGTGTTGACAAAAATAGCTGGAATATAGAAAAGAAGATGCAAATATGCCAGGAATCGTGATAGTGAATAAACTAAAATAGTGTTTCAGTCAGCCATTTGTGGGTATATTCCCAGTTCAACGGGTATCTTATTTCAGATCATAAAGAGAAAAAACTTGCACGTAATTGTTGTATAATTTATTAAAAATAGGTTCTTTCGTTTATTGATCAAGATCTTGGGGTTGTTTTCGTCCGTCAACGAAACTAGAAATCGCTTGTCCGGTGGGACAGTTAGTGATCAAACAAAAACAATTCATACGCAATGCTTTTGATTCAACATTTTTAGTTTTTCTTCTTTTGTATTTAATAAAGTAAAAATGATGGAAGTACGATGCACACATATTTTGCCGATCTAAATGTTTGACTAAAAAATATAAATTTTCGATTAAACTAATAAATCTTATTTAGTAAAGGGCAATAGCTCTAGATTTAGAACTAGCTAGCATAAGTAACGTGAGATAGTGCTGATGGGAAGTTGAAAACAGTGTGCATTTAAGAATAGAGCAATAAATAGTAATAATTGGTATTTATGTAAATAAGGAGAATGAATCCCCCGATATTGAATGAGGTGGATTATTCTTCTTTCTGACAGTGATAAATAACACACAAATCCTAGAATATTGTATAAATTAATAGATAATGAAATCTTAATAAAAAGGTAGAGTTTGTATCTTTGCTAGAGAATGAGTCTTCTTCTCAAAAAGTGTTGTTATCAAAATAAATATTTCATGCCTTATCCTTATCTCTTTTTTTATTTATATAAATTATATCCATAATCAATCCTAATAGTACAAGTGTAGAGAATATTCAATGGAATATTTTCTTTAATATCTTATTACACAAACTAGTCATTAGTGTTATGTCCTATATGCTCAACGTCGACCATTATTGACTACCCCAGCCACGAATTTTACTATTTCCTAGTCGACCTTGACCGCACATTTTTCCTTAATTCCACTTTATGTTAAATTCCCTTGCCGCAGATGTTGGCTTATACAGTAACAAGTGAGGGGGGAGGGGGAGGAAGGGTTTGCAAAGATGAAAAGAAAATCAGCAAGAAAAGCCAAAAATAGGACAAACGGGGAAAACAAACCCAAAATTAAATCGAGAATATTTGATCCAGTTTACAAATTCATTAAATCGGAAACTAAAATTATAAATTTGTTTGAATTAAGTCTTTATCTATTTTCCAACCTGAAACCTTTGAATAGGCCGTATCTCAATCTAGAAACAAAATAATAATTCAAAGTAATAATATTATTGAATTATTTTTGCAGCAGGATATTGATTTTCCAATATTATTTAATTGTTCTAAATGAGGATCGAGAAGGCAGAGGGTAGGACAGCTTAAAAATAGAAGCGACGGTTCAATGAAAATAAAAGGGTAAAGGTTCAAATACACCCTTATATTTTGTGAAAATGGTCAAATATACCCATAGTTAAAAGTTTGGCTTATATCCAACCTTGTCATTACACTATTAGCCCGAATACCCCCTAGACTTTACGATAAGGTCTATATATAACCTTTGTTTTTTAATAAATTATTTTTTTAATTTTTTTGTAAAAACTGAAAATTATTTGTTGAAAATAATTTCTTCCGTCCTTAAAAACTACAAATATTTTGTTATAAAATGATTTTCTTTCCTTTTTTACAACAAAAAAAAAACAGTTTTTACAAATGCGATTGATTTTCTCTCCTTTGTTTTCTATATTGTAGAGTTCAACTTTCTTATAAAAATAAAAAGAGGGGTATATTTTCCGAAAATAAAAAAGTTCGTACAAAAGAGAGGGTTAGAGCATAAAATATAGATACAAAACCTATCAATCGCATATTCCCGCCACTAAGAAGAAAAAAAAAGGGTCCCACATAGCAAGTAGTGGGTCCCACCCACACACAAAACCAACTGCTATTCAAAAGTAGACAGAACGCTTAACTGCTTGACGAAACTCCCCAGTTTCTCTTCACTTCGCCAAAAATCCAAATATGTTTCTATGTGAGTGTGCTTCAAGTAAAGTAGTTCAAAATACCCATTTCCACATTTTCCGATTGCTCTATGTTTTTATTTATTTATTTGTTTTATTTATTGCAATTTGCAGGATGATGAGATTTACCTTTATAAGGTTTCCATCAGTTTAGCAGACATTTATATCATTAATTAACTTCAGTTTTTAGTCCTCCGAAAATGTCAGGTACCTACTGTTGATCTATGTTGTATGCAGTGACGATTTTGTTCTTTTTTAGTTTGATATTTCTCTCTACTATTTTCATTTAACATAATATATATATTCACAATCTCATGTGAACATAAGTAGATTGTGCTTTTTTCTTCTTTACGATTCTGCTTTCTACGTTTGTCATTTGATTGAGTTTGCAAAGTATAAGTAGATAAGATAACCTATCCCAAATCGGGAAAGGAGGACTCATACTTAATTAATTTGAAAAATATGATTTCTGTTGGTTGATGCCAGATTACAACAACAAAACATCCAGTATATTTCCATAAGTAGAGTATGGGGAGGGTAGTGCATACGCAAACCGTGCCTCTACCTAGTGAAGTTATGATTTGAAGGATCCATGTATAGTTTAAACCAATTAGTTTTGGAATTGAGGTTTTGAATATTGCAATGGTTGAACTTTTGGTGTTTTAGCTTTTTGGTGCGTATGCACAGAGGTGAATTCAGCATTTAAATTCGAGGGTTCAACTTTTGAGATTCTTAGCCTAAACACATTGTATTTTTATTGTGGTTCAGAATGTACTATTTGCGCAGGTGGTGAAGGATCTTCATTTGATGATGGAAATTGTGATAATCAATTGGGGGTGACGAACGGGATTGGGATCGTTAAGACAGAGGAGAAAGAGCTGCCCAGTGGAGCTGAGAATTGCCTAATGAAGATAATCGCGAAACAAAATGATATTGGAATTTCTTGTACAACAAAGGAAATTCAGGACACTGAGGAGTTGAAGTTTGTAAATGCTTTTAGACAAGTGCTGATTAAGGAGAATCTACTTCCTATTATGCATGACGATAATCTCAAATTATTAAGGTGCCCTTGCCAATACTTAACCACAAACATGCGGTGCGTGAAGGGAAGCCAAATTAAAGTCGCTGCCACGTGACCATGAGGTTACAAGTTCGAGCCGTGAAAACAGCCTCTTGCAGAAATGCAGGGTAAGACTGTGTACAATAGACCCTTGTGGTCCGGCCCTTCCCCGGACCCCATGCATAGTGGGGGAAGTGCACCGGGCTGCCCTTTCAATATGCCGAGTGTAACCTGTATTATGCACGAGTTCCAAAATTTTTGGTGCTTGTGATAATTGAGCTAGTGCAAGAGTTAGCAGATTTTAACCTTGATGCCAAAATCATCTAATAAGTTCATATTAGAGATCTATAATTTACATATTCTGCAAATGTAGGATGCATAAAATTGGATTTCATAAATGGGCTGCGTTGGTATACACATTAGCTGTTCAATGTTCTTTTGTCAGATTTCTGAAAGCTAGAAAGTTTGACATTGAGAAGGCAAAGTGCATGTGGACAAATATGCTTCAGTGGAGGAGAGATTTTGGAACTGACACTATAATCAAGGTACAAATAGTCTAATTCTCCATCTTCATGTTACTGTTAAAATGTCATTAACTCACATAATAATTTGAATATTCATGAAAAAGATATAAGAGAAGGAGACAAGTCATTTGGCTTGAGCTAACAACTTGTTTGGATGGTTGTTACTTGTTGTATCGTAGCGTATTATTATTTCAAGTATACTATATTTGTTTTTATTCTTACTTATTTTATTGTATCGTACCGTCAAATCTATCGTTATATAACGACAAAAAGTGCCACTTTATGGAACAACCGATTTGGTGTGGTTGCATCATTACCTTTTCTTTTCCTCTCATCTTATTGTTAAATAATCTTATTTTATCTTTTACCCTACCATTTTATATAATAGTTCCATCTTGAATCTTACTTTTTCTTTATAATGTTGCAAATTTATTCTTCATGTTGTTGGTTCATGACTTGATGAAACGACGCCAAACTATACACTCTATAGAAACATTGTATACATCAAAACGATACAATACAATACTATGTAATATATTATGAAACGATACATAACAATCATCCAAACAAGCTGTAAGTGGAATTTTCGAAATCCATTACTATTGTATAGCTCTTTCAACACTATGAAACATCCATGAAGTTGGAGTGGTTTGAACTTGTTTTATGCACTCGTTATTGCTAAAACGTCGATGCCAGTCACTTTACCTATAGTTTCTTGATCGTATACAATATTTTCCTCAGGATTTTGACTTCCATGAAAGGGATAAAGTTCTGCAAAACTACCCTCAGGGTTATCATGGCACAGATAAGGAAGGAAGACCAGTTTATATCGAAAGATTGGGGCTAATAAATGTGGAAAAGCTATTGGAAGTGACTACTTTGGATCGATATGTTAAATATCATGTTCAAGAGTTTGAGAAGTCTATTGCCTTCAGGTTTCCTGCTTGCTCTGTAGCTGCAAAAAGACATATAGATAGAAGTGTTACCATTTTGGATGTCGAAGGAGTGGTATATACCTATTCACTAAATTATTAGTCTTTTCTGGTGGATTTTCAACAATGTGCTTCTTATAGTTCATTTTCATAATTTGTTTTCTATATTTTAGAGTTTGAGGAATTTCTCAAAACCTGTACGAGAAGTCATTTTGCGGCTGCAGAAGATTGATAATGACTTTTACCCTGAAGTAATTTGCTATACCCCTTATTAGCTAGCAGTAATACATGTCTGTTTCTGATTTCCCTTTTGGCTTTCATGTACTGTCATATAAGAATGCTAACCTAATATCTAACCTTGAGAAACTAATTTTGCAGACACTTGGCGAAATGTTTGTCATAAATGCTGGACCTGGATTTAGGCTCATTTGGAATATACTCAAGCCTTTTCTTGACCCTGAAACGACGTCCAAGATTCATGTATGGCATGGTTTTTTCCCTTTGACCAAGTTTTTCTCATGTTCCTTATATATTAAGTTCTAGTATCTGTTGGTAATCATTATTTTAAGCAGCTTCTGATAAGTCTTATTATGAAAAGAGATTTCGCAATGCCTGTTATCAACTTGAGAGCTGGTCTTTAACTGAGATAGAGGGGTATGAATCAATCGGACATTTATTATGTTTGCTCATCAAGAATTATAATTTTTTAGGTTCTTGGCAACAATTATAAAGGCAAACTGCTCGACATCATCGATGAATGGTAATTATCTCTAAATTTTTTTCTCTAACCTAGCTGTTATAGTGTTGCTTACACGATTAACATCTTGTCAAAAACTATGTGATTCCCAGTGAGTTGCCAGATTTTCTAGGTGGAAGCTGTACGTGTGAGAATGATGGTTGTTGTTTAAGGTCAGATAAAGGGCCGTGGAGAAAATTCAAGATATCACTGGTGAATGTGGATTATTAGTAGCTTTTCTTCGCATAAATTACCATCTTAGTGTATTTTAACTGATTCTGAGCTACATGAAGATGAACTGGGAAAGGAAGCTGAGTGTTTTGACAACACAGTAGCAACATCGGACCCTGCAAGGCAACGAATAGGAGAAAATCAGGAAAAGATGGTATGTTCCATTTGATTAAAAACTGCTTCTTTCTTTTACTATAGAGGTTTTCTTCGTCTAGATTGGTTAAAAAAATTAGCTTCTGAAGTGCTTGTTCACTAGGGCAGGTAAGGTGTTGCGAGCCAGGATTTGAATGTGAAGGAGGTACGTCTAGCAATGTTTCTTCATATGTATGTCACTGTCCAGTTTGTGAAGAAGTAAGCTGTACGTGATGGTGATATGAATCCAATACTACTCGCTGCACAAGTTTATGAAATTTGGGAATAGTAGAGTGGTATCTGATTTAACCATTATATTTTATAACTATCAGTATATATCATTTTTATTAAATAAATCAGCTTCCTTTCCGTACTTTCATTTGAAATTAAAGCCTCTCATGGTATCCTTTTCTTTAAGGATATTACACTTCTTTCTAACACCAAACAGCTTTGTGATTGCTGTATGGCAATGTAAATTGATTGAACTTGTCAATGAGATACATATATTTTGGTGTATTGTTTGGCGTTCTTGGATGTTGATTGTTTTTGACATACTATTGTCCTACAACTCTTTGTAAACTTTGATATATGTTTTATAACACATCTATATATCATTGTTGTTTGTTCAATATTTTCAGCATCTTATTTTCTCCTTCTTTCAAGCTTCAAATTGTTTCTAGGTTAATGAACCTGTATCAGAACCTGTTAGTATGTTGTGTTAAGTAATTTGATGGACTGCACTTCAGTTCTGCATCTGCAAAATATTCTAGGAAAACAGAAAGGAAATATTTTGTAAAGCAACACGCCAAACTGGTGTCCAATGATGAATAGAATCAAAGAATCAACATAATTATGTTACCAAGTTTAACAAAAAAGCTAATGAAATATGAAAATCTTGCTCTTTAACAGATGAAAGAATATCTCACTCTATACCGCATTTACTTGTCCTCCGCCGTTGTCCCTAATGTACATCTGTTTCAGTCAGCAATGCATTTTTGTTATGAAGGTACTTGATGAGGTTTTCTAGTGCAATTTCAGCTTTGTTGCTCTTCATCAGCTGTCCTGCAACTTCAGCTGGAGTTGCTTTAACTTTCAGTAGCAGATTCTCAATTACCCTAAACTTGCTGTGCTCCTCAACTTTTAGGTAGTTAGATGCTAGTATCCTGAAACCACTGGAAGTGCAGTACGACATCTCAATGTGCACATCCATACGGCCAGGTCTCAACAATGCTGGATCAAGACGGTCCTTGTGATTTGTTGTGAATACTATGATACGCTCATCTCCACAACTCGACCACAACCCATCAATAAAGTTCAACAGCCCAGACAACGTAATCTGCATTTGTAGAAATTTTAGCAAAATACAGGTCAAAGTATAACAATATAACAATATCTAGTGATAACAAATAATACCTATGTCTTAAGGAATAGGTTCAAGGTTACTCCTTAACTATATGCAATATCTTAATTTTACCCTCTGTCATACTTTGGGGTCATTCATACCCTTATCATTAGCAAATCACCTCGTATATGTCCTTAACTTTAGCGGATCATGAAATGAGTGGATTTCTCGTGTCAGAATACACAATAAAAAAAGGTATATACCCCTCTACTTCTGATTACGATTTAGAATTACCCTCCGATATACTTCAATTAGGGTCCACACTGGATTTCTATTAGGATGAAGAACACATACTAAACAAATTGCTAACAGCAAGATATGGATGGCCTCAAAATACAACATATAGTAATAAAAGTAAGATACCTCGTATCGTAGAGGAGTATTTTGACCATTTTCCCTATTCTTATATGCAGTGTGGTTAAGAGGAATTGAATAGTTAACTGTAAACTGAAACTGTGTCAAATAAATACATTACAATACCTTGTCATCTTCACTTGTGTCATTCTCATTTTCTCTATTCTGCAACCCTACATTGCAATCAATGTCTTCTATCACAAGTATAGAGCGATTTGCCGAACCAATCAACAACCTTCTCAAATCCGAATTACATTGCACCTCTCTCAAATCCAAGTCATAAACATCAAACTTAAGGTAATTAGCCATCGCTGCAACTAAGCTCGACTTCCCTGTACCAGGTGGTCCATATAGCAAGTACCCGCGTTTCCAAGCTTTGCCAACTCTCCTATAGTAATCTTTCCTACTCACAAACATGTCAAGATCCTCAATCAGCTCCTTCTTCATTTCTGATTCCATTGCCATTGTATCAAATGTTGCAGGATGATTTAACACCACGGAACTCCAATAATCAGTTCCATTATAATCCACTGTATGTAACCTCACTGCCTTTTTCTCTTCCTTAATCTCTTTGGCCCTACTCAATATATATGGTAAATAAGATTTTAAAACCATCTCCTTTTTCTTCTTGTGAAAACTCAACTCAAAATATCGAAGCTCGGTCTTGGGATTGGAGCTTTTCTCACTCTGTTTGATTCCCATGGACTTTAAAATCCAGGTGAAATTCACATTTTCATAACAATCTGTTACTTCTTGGTACCTGTACATCCAAGATTTTAAATCAGTACGTTTAAAATTTGAGTTACCTCAGTCAATAACCTACAACAAAACGTAACTATTTGTAGCAGTAACAGAGTTAGAAATTTATACTTGGGGATTAAAAAAAACTATAGAATGTCTCATCTGAGATTTAAACCAGTGAGCTACAGCAATTTTTGTACCCCTTTTGTCACTTCACCAGACTTTTTCTTTATATTAGGAAATCAACCGTTATATATAATTAAAAAAATTATTTTTACCCTCTTAATTTGCATATTTTCACTGTATAGTTTTTCAATGATTCCCTCTGCTTAGCTCCTCCATTGATTCTTAGCAAATCTAATATGATAACATGAAAAATAGAGTAAATAATCTGTTGTTAGAGATTTTAAAAGAAAACAGATAACTCTGCTAGTATTCTATGCTCATAATAAAAAAAGAGAGTATAATTCAGCTAATCGTCTTTTTGTACACAAAGCATATATAATAATAAGCACGATTAAACAATTGGTGTAAAATAGAATCACAACGTATATATAAGTTCTATCCTTAAAATTGGCTGCACTCACTACCAGGGGCGGATTAAGGGGCGGGATGAACCTCCTTTGCCCCGGAAAATTACACTGTACATATCTCTTGGTCTAACGGGTTCAAAACCTTGATGAGATTACTTTCCCATTGGCTACAGTCTCTTTTAATTTTTGAACCCCTTAGTTGAAATCGTCCCTGCTCAGTGTTCACTACCAAATTGTTCCAGTTGTACGAACTTAGTACAAAAGTAAAAATTATAAATTATATATTTTAAAAATAGTTAACTATATGTAGTTCAAGTCGAGGTTTACCTATCAACAGTGACGGCGAGCTCTTCATCTTTGTCGAGCTTATTGACTTTGATCCTTTGAGTCCAAGGAGAAACCTTTGTACCCAAATAAACGTTGGCAGCGTCGAACATCTGGTTCGAAGTGAGACCTTCAGATTCTTCTATGACAACTATCAATTGTGAGGAAAGGCGGTTCGATAATTTCTGAAAGCGTGAAGAAAAGAAGTGCTGTAGTGTTTCAGGTACAATATCGCTAGCTATTGATCTGAACAGAATTGCTGAAGCTGTGAGAGAAGTTGCCGCTGTCAAAATTGCTTTAGAAGATGGCACGGATTCAAACAACTCCATTTTTCTCTTCTGCTAAGTCTTCTGATGATGCTGGAGAACGGCGAGTTTGGGGAAGGTGGTGGACCGGTGGAGTTAAAAGTGTTTTACTTAGGATTATGTCTTGGCGGTCAAGAAAACTGTCAGACATTAGTGGAAGAAATTCGAAGATGTCTAGAAAGCTCTTGGGCCGTGTGCAGTGAATTGAGGCCCAAGAAGGAAAGGTGCTAACCTAAAAATAGCACGAACTAACCAATATTTAGACCGGTTATTTAAAGAGAAAACTACCCTCTATAACTTTTCAAAATTTTAATAGCTCATATTTTAACCCACTTTCAAAAAATGGCCTTTCCGCCCAAATATATTATATATAGTAGCCGAACGATATAAGTATGACAACATAAGTGTCTGTAGCTCAATGGATAAGGCACTTGTTTCCTAAGTTAACGTCGCAGGTTCGACCCACCTAGTGCAATGGAGAAAATCTTTTTTGCAATGTATAAATATTGTATCCTAAGTTTAATAGTGTATCATTGGTGTATATTGGGCATATCTCAATTGTGCTTGTGTATCTAAAGTATATATATTTGTGTACCCAAATATATTTTGTATCGTGAATATATAACCTGTCTAAAAAATATATCAAAATTGTATAATGTGAATTTTCTAATATTTTGGTGTGTATCATGTATTTTTGTATAGTGACAGTCTTTTTTGTATATATTTTGTATAGTTACATCTATTTTGAGTAATTTTTTGTGTAGTGACAATCTATTTGTATATTTTTTGTATAGTGACAATCTATTTTGTATATTTTTTGTATAGTGACAGTCTATTTTATATATATTTTGAATAGTGATGGTCTATTGTATATAAATTGTATAGTGCTGTCTATTTAGTATACTTTTGTATAGTGACAGTCTATTTTGTGTATATATTTTGGTGTAAATTATATTAATTTCAAGTAGAATAAGTCCAATATACTAAATGAAGTGCAAGTTATAGTGTTTGTTAGGATATTTATTATTTTCATGCATGAAAGATGAGAGTTTTGGGCTCTCAATTAATTTCAGATATAATATTTTACTATGATCTAAATGTCAGGAGTGACGTCAGCTGCGTTTCATACTATACATCTATAGCAAACACTGACTATGCTTATCAAATTGCAGATATACAATGAGGGAGTTAAACAAATGGTCACTTAATTAATTGAAAGCTTTATTAAGTATAGTTAATAATGCTGGAAAAAAAATAAGTTGCTAATTATTTCTATATTGCTGGAAGATAATCCTTTTTATCTGGCTCAAATGTTTTACGTAATCTAATGAAACATTCATATCCCTTTCCAAGAGAAAATAGAGAACGAATTTTGTTGTTGTATCTGTGGGGATTTTGGGATCGGAAGTAACGGAGAAGGCAAAAGTTTGCTCTTTGCCTGTGACTAGTAGTGACGGCGGCTGGAATTGATTCAGTGAATTTGTTTTTTGAGGTAACTGTGTTTGAGTTCAGATAAAGCTTTGAGTTCATTTACCTTAAGGTATAGTACGTGTAAAACCTATACACCACCTTCTTTCTCTTCTTATATCATGGGTATTTTTACTTATGCAATGTCATATTTTTCTAGATCGGATCACTAAAATTTAATTTTTTTGTAAAAGATAAAAAAGGGATATTGGAGGTTATGGAGATGACGGTTGGGTTTAATGAAATTTTTCGGGCTGAAATAGTGTATTTGACATGAATTTCACTAGGTTTGAAGGATTTTTGGGTGATTTGGCAGGATTTTAAATATTTTAACTATTAGTATTAAGTGTAAAAGAAGGTTGCATTGAGGAGCCAGAATCTCCGCTTGTTTTCTTTGTTTCATTTGCTAGCGCTTGTAATTGGTTTTGGGTTATGAATTGTATACCTTATTTTATGGCTACCAATTGTCATTAACTTTCACTGAAGGGCTATAAATAATTTTTGCTCTTATTTAAAATTAATTAATATTTGTAAATTTACTAAAAAATAATTATTATTTTACTGCAACACGAAAAATTCTAGCATAATATACCAGAGATCGGTGCACCTGTATATGAACTTCCAATATATTATGATGGATCGATATATTATACTAGAACTCCAGTATATTATGCTGGAGTATTTTTCAGATTTTAAATAGTATTTTCATTCAGATTTATCTTTATTTGAAAAGTGGTTAACTTTTTTATTATTTTTAAAACTTTGACTATTTTTAAATGATCACTTATAAATTTGGCTATTTTTGAATGTATCCCTAGATGGATTGATTTTGAGGCCCATCACAACAGTCCATAAAAGAAATTCAATATGAGGCCCATTGTGCCACATGAATAATCTTTAGAGAAAATTTCACTTTATACCCATTTATTTTAAATTATTTACCTTTTAATGTCCAGGCCCAAATTATTTACTATTCCTAGCCATATGCCCCAAACTATTTACCCGCTTTTATTATGTTCCTCTTCTTCCTCCTCCTTATTTTACCTTCCTTCCCACCTATGATTTTGTTTCCTTTGTTTATTTAGATTAAAAACTCAATCTCGATTAGTTTGATTAGATAAGGACTGCCTTTTTATGCTTTATCTACCGCGTATCCGCCACCCACTCTTCAAACCATTATTTTCACGTGATCTGCTCAAAGTCGACTTATCTTATCATTCCAAAACGTTTCTAAACAACGGATCTGAGATTTCTTTATAACGTTTTTTTTATTCCTAAAGATCTGAACTTTTTTGTTTCTTTTCCATAATAACTTAATTCTCTATAAAATTTACGGTATTTATATATATACAATGACTGTAAACAATTGAACCGCGTAGTTTAATCTCGCTTTATACCCAGATGTTCAAAGATGCCCCTGCCTCTGGCCATGCCACCATTCGTTCTGGCTGCTTTGTTTAAGTGGTGCTATTCTTTTGAAGATTTATTGTTTGATTCGATGTGGTGCTATAAAATATTGCTTATAGTATCTTTGAGTAAGCTTTCCAGATCAAATTTTTTATGTCTATTTGAATATCCACCATTGTTGGGCTTCAAGCTCAATTTTATTTTTGAAGATTTCTTGTTTGATTCAAAGTGGGTGCTATTAAATATTGTTTATAGTACCTTTTGTAAGTTCATACTGAAATTTGATAGCATTTGGAGTTGATTTGAGGTGATTGAGATCGAAATTTTCAGTTAAAAATCGAAGAAGAACACAACTATAGTATACCGCTATCGTATACAATATGTTGTAGGAGTATATAGCTATACTACAATAATATACTATCATAGTTTACAATATACTGCAACGGTATATTATAATAATCGAAGAAAAACATATTTGTCTAACAGTATACCGCAATAGTATACAATATATTATAGGAGTATATAGTTATACTGCAACATCATACTATTATTGTATATAATATATTATTATAATATGCAATATACTGTAACAGTATCCTGTAATAGTATACAATATACTATAATAGTATACTTATTATATGTATAACAACTTTTAATGGCGGGATTCATATTTTTTTCAATCTCTTCATATTTTTTCAATCTATTGTCTTATTTTCTACGATCACTCGATCTATCAGCGAGATTCCATTGCATTTACTGAGATATTAATCAATCATTCTACAATATTCGAAACATATGAAATAGGATTCGAGGACATCAATATAATTTTCCTCCGAGGGGTCTTTGGCTGAATATCAAGCACAACATTAGCATATTGATTAACTTTATAAACATAATACATATTCCAGAGAACATTAATACATATAAAATGTATATAATAAGTTATACATAACATGAAAAGTGAAAAATGCCTACTCATAAAAAATATATAACATGAATATTATGTGTAGTCAAAATTATATATGGGGTATAAAAATATACCCAAGTAATACTATATATACGGAAATATTTAAAGAATAAAACATGGGATATCTATGACATATTTACTAAAATAATACAATATATCAAGCATACTTACCAGTTACTGCAGGGTTTATATATTTAACGATCTGGGATTCGGGAACGTCAATATAATATTCTTCCATGGGATCATTTGTTGAATCTGCAATGCGAACATCAATATCTTGATAGACTTTGCGTATATCAAGATATATTAAATTATTATACCAATAATGTATAGTAGTAAAAAAAGTGGGCAAATCAGTAAAATACTAACTTAAATGATAAGCATGCCGACAATTAAGTTTCATTTGTTTATACCTGACATAAATTTATACTAGGAATATATCATTGATCTGCATATGTCAAACACTCGAAATGCGAAAATATATGATATATTTGTAAATTATATGCGGTATAAACCCGATTACGTTAAAACATACTTGATATAAAAAAAACATATCTAAATATGCAACCAATATTTATCATAAGACAGAGAAAAAATAACATTGATTACCACCAAGTCTAATGTAACTAAAAGTCTGTTTACTTGGCAGTTCATGCCACTCAAACTGTAAAAAGGATTACTACCATTACAAGTATCAATTGTCTGACACTAAGGAGGTTAGTCATCTTAATTAACGCTAAGGATGTTAATCAATGTAACTGAATATCTATTTACTTGGATGCGTGAATTAAGGTACATGGTTTAATAGATTTTGGCTATAAATATAATTAATTTGTGGCCTTATATGTAAAATATCTAATAGTGCTACATCAGTGGAAAGTTTCCTATTTTTTTCCTTACTTTCGGTGGTGCAAATTACACTTGATAGACCATTTTAAAATCACTATTTAATTTTTGACCATGTTAAAAGAAGTTAAGGGCATATAGCCTCGTGCTAGAATTTAAAGCATGTTCATCGAAATATCTTTTAATTTTTGTAGAAAAATATCTATTTATAGTCACTTCCTATCTTTAAGTCATTAAATACGGTATGTTTCTCTCTCCATCTCTTTTCTCTCTCCCTCTCTTTTCCCTCTCTCCTCTTATCTCTTTCATCTTTCTTCTCTTTTTCCTCCGATTTTTTCCTCCTTGCTTTTAGAAACCCTAGCAGGGACTGTGCTCCGCCAATGACAGATCCGGCCGACGACCACTTCTCACGTTCCTTGGTGTCACCCCTTATCCCCTCATCCGGCATGCGATACCTTCTTCTTTTTCTGAAATGACGATTACATTATAAAACCATTTGGTTTCCAAATGGGGCGATCTAAAATAGTTGAAGTTGAATAACTCTAAGATCCAACATCTTTCACGCCATTTTGAATGGAAAGTAGAGAAATGATTTTTTGCTTAACTGCTCGTTATTCCAAATTCACAGTCCAACTAATTCAAATTCATTCTACGAGATTATAAGAAGACAAGGTGAAGGAATGCGAAAATAAAATGCCAAAAGAAAAAAAAAGTAGTTGCTTTGCCTTGAGGAGTCTGTTACATTTTTTCAATTGTATTTCAATGTATCTCGCTGTATTTCATGTATTGCATTATCTTTTTCTATTGTATTTCATATAACTCGCTATATTGCATGTATTTTATTGTATTCACTATCTCGTTGTATTCCATGAATGTATTCATGTATATATATATATGTATATTTTTTTTAATTAATATAATTTACGTATTCAGATGTATATATGTATTCAAATGTATCTGCAGTATGCATTCATATATTTTTGCACTATGGATGACTTGGTATACTTCATGTATTCAATGTATTTTTATGTATTAAACTGTATTGAATGTAATTATATAATTTCAATATATAAATCTATTTGTAAAGATACCACTAAAAAATTAGTAAAGATATCACTAACAAAATTGATGGATTGAATCTCTGAAGATTGCTCTATTTTTGGGGTGTTTTTCGATTGAGAATCTTTTCTATAACTGAAAATATAAATTTTGTGTGTTATAATTGAGTTTGTTGATTTATATTAGGAGTCTATCGTGTTAATTGATTTAATTACCGTTTTTAAATAGCTGAAGTCCTTTTTTTTTTGCAAAGTCCATTACTGTATTCACGAGTACAACCCGCGAATACATCCGAATACATTCTCTGCTTAGCTAGATTCCCTTGTTTTCTGCTAAGTTTTGCTATTGTATTCATGAAATGATATATCTAATACAGTTTATAACAATTGAAAACTAGCTATATAGACTAATTTAATAAATAATAGCTATAACAAGCTAATAATCACTAAAACATAGTAATTTCTAAAATTTTCTATATTTAAAAGCCTAAGGACATAAAAGGTACCCAAGCCCAATAAAGAAACATAAAATATTACAAAAGAAAAAAGAAAAAAAAAAGTATCTAATAAGGAAGTACAAAATTTTCGAATAACATTTCTGGATCCTAATTAAAGAATCGATGCTTTCAAATCCTCATTTTAAAAAGCATCAAATGTGACCCAAAAAGTTCATAAAAATTGAATTGGTCGGTCAAATCTGTTCACTACAAGTTGAAGTGACTTTAGGTAATAGTCTTCATACTTATTCGCTACTAGGAATTTTGGCACCTTAAAAGTTATTGGATTCCTATTGTTTTTCTCATAATAAAGTTGAAGACTCCCCAAATTGGAATGTCCAAATTGGAACAATCCACCGGCCCATTACGACATAGTATTACTTTTAGCCGCGTCATAAACGGTTCGTATTTGATATTGTGAAAAAATATTAAATTTATATAATTTTTTATAGGGATAATTTCACATAAGTACACTTGGAAAAAGTACTTTTCATCTGCCTAACCCACAAATATAGTTTTCATGTCATAGCCCACAAATAATTTCAGCTCCTAACCAACAACTTCATCAATCACACCCAAAATCACGCCTAAAATCAGATTTTATTTTTTTCTTTCATTTTTATCTTTAACCTTTTTTCATTTTCATTCGTATTTATTTTTTACTTCCTTCTATATAGTAAATAATATCAGGAGTTGAAGTAAAAAATAAAAATATATTCATCCTTAGAGTCTATAATTTTATTTTTATATTTTTTTTGCAAAATTTAAAGTTTTGCAAGAGAAATTCTTATTTCACTGGAAAAATAAAAATTTACATTATTAAACACCTTATATACATTATTATACACACAAATATAATCATGTATAATTATGTATAATCTTGTATACTTGTGTATAATCATGTATAATTCTATATAACTATGAGAATACCCCCAAATATACATGGTTATACATGATTATACAAAAGTATATATATATATGTATATACAACATATGCATCATTCTTCCTCCCTTCGGAAGTTATTTAAAGTGAGAAGAAGAAGAAGAAGAAACAATGAGGCGATAAAGAGGACGTTTGGAGAAGTGAACAGTGACGGATCGGAGGGGAGCAAGCCTAACATAGTAGAAATCGTCTGCTTCATAGAGTCCTTAGCAGAATCCGAAACGCCTTTAGATATAACAGAAGTATCCAACGGTTCAATTCGCTTGAGCAAATTAGCAATAATGAAAAATTTGCTGCCGAATCCGTCAGATTTTCCGGTGGAAACAAATTCGTCAAAAACACAGCCGCCATCAACGCCAGAAATAAGGCAGTTGATAGAAGAATGCCGTCTACCAGAAGCGGAAATAGAAGGAAGCAACAGGCGGATGAGAAGGTGGTTAGTAAAAGAAGGAGGTGGGTGAGGAAGATGTTGATGTGGCTTCAGTGAGAGGTCTGTAAGGTGTGATGTAAGAAAAACCCTAGGTGAAGAGGAAGATGGGAGCGGTAAGGGCTAATTGTTGAAAAAAAAATTTCAGTAGTAATAAACTGGGCCATACCGGGTAAAAAGGGAAAATATGGGCCATATTTTATTTGGATAGTGGGCCAAGTGACATAAAGGGTAATTTTTTCTTTTTTATATATAATATATAGAATATATATATATATATATAAATATTTATCGGCTGTTATTTTGAAAGCTACTGTAGAGTGTCATTTTACTAAAAGAAAAAAGAAATATCTTTTAGCATGTGATTCTATTTTGATTGTCAAGGAGCGTCCGACAATATTTTAAGTTAAGGAATAACGTCTACTTTTAATAATTGACATCTTCCATGAGTTCATCAAATTTTCGGAAGTAGAAAAGAAAATTAATTGCTGAGTTGAATCCATTGTATAGACATGAAATACTTTCAAATTATATAACATCTTGTCACATATACACAATGATGAAGACGCATACCATTTTCTTGAAGATTTGCAATTCAATTGTTGAAACAGAGTGTTGTATCCAGTGTTTTAAAAGGCAAGGACGTAAAGTGAGACATTTTTATATACCTTATCCGGGCGTAAGCACCGAGGCGCGGGACGTAAGCCCCATAGGTATTTAGTTTTTAATATTTTATAAAATAATATAATTATAAAAAATATTATTAAATAGATAAAAATGCATAAAAAGTTAAAAATGTTACAGAAAATAGGGGTATGGCTGTT